>JAMKCH010066403.1:0-79189 GCA_023653785.1 Ophioderma brevispina
ATAGATGTGGGGTCAACCCGAGAGGAGTTCAAGGAGCAACAGTTTTTATGCCTGATGAATTTCTAATTGTTTGCTATTAAGGTTTATATAGTTCAAGAATTATGTGCCATATACTAAAACTTCCAGAACAGTACAAACTAGGCTCTAGCACTGAGGTCAGAATAATCGTTGATGCATGCTGGCACAAAGCTATGCTGATGCTACGGTATTATTAGACCTATCGGCCTAATCAACCCAGGCCTAATAAAAAAGGCCAAAAATCTCAAAGTTGACATAATAGGCCCTAGTCATTCTAAACATAGAGTTCAAAAGGCCTAGCCTAGCAACTGGCCTCTCCTGTAGTGGATAATCTGTTTTAGCAATGGCTACTATAGTCTTAGTTAATGCAGCATATCCAAAAATATCTAGCTAGTCGAGGTGAGTTCACTCAATGTGAGTTCAAAGGCTTAGGGTATCTCTTGATCTCAAGTTATATTAACATATGTAGCCCAACCCAGGCCAAATGGTTGGCTTTCTTACTCTGCATGCTTGTGCAAAAAATTGTGACAGCTTGACTACTGCACATAATTAAAACAGCTCCATTTGTTTAAGTTAATAGTTAAAAATGACATGCATCCTGATAACTTCTAATAATCCATAACTTCCCCAAAAACTCCTGCCAACACAAATACTCTCAGCACGCAAAATCTATATCTGCTGCAGGCAAGGAGATTCATCCATGGAATGAAGAGCCAATGACATTAGACATGGCATTAATCTGGCTCCAAAGAATATGGGACCAGTTTAGTTTTAAAATAGTGGCATCCTTTTGACATGCACGTATCACATGAACAATGCATGACCAATGCATGTCCCTTGCTATAATTATTGGAGTTCCCTGCTTGGCATCCTCGGCATGCTTTGGCATCCACATTGAAAGCAGATATTTCATTACATTTTCATTCTCAGCGGCCAATCATTTTTAATTCCGTGCATGCTTCCATTTCAGTGATTTTTTGGATCAAACTTTGAAGAAATGGCATTCCATTATGCCTCTTTGTATTGTTTGGCATCCAGTTTTCATCTTTTGCATCCTCGACATCCAGTTCTCATCCATTGGGCATCCTGTTTTCATGTTAGCATCGCTTTAACAATTTTGGCATCCATATACATAAACTGCAAGCTTTGCCTGATTGGCATCTCTTTTTTTCCTCTTCCGCATACCTCTTGTATCCAATTTTTCATCATTTGCATCCGTTTTGCATCCATTTGGGGATGGCGAGTTTGACTTGGGTTGTAAAATTAAGTATACTGTAAATTCAAAATGGAAGCCAAATCTAATCAATTTAAAAATAGCCTATAAACAGCAAATACCTGCGACTTAAAAAAATAAACCTGAAGTACTTAGATTATGTTGTTAGACACAATAATATATTATGCAAACTTTGAAAGTTGTAACAGGGACGTCAATCAATAGGCAGCCCAAAAACGTGAATATCCTCAAAAAACACTTGTACACAAATTTCTAAATATACCTTCAAGTATAAATTATTGTGTAAATGAAACAATTCGAAATGTACCTATGATCATAACAATGATACCAGGTAATCCCGATGAATAAAAATGTGTCAAAATATAAATTGAGTGCAATATATGTTAAAAGTGTAATTCCTAATGGTAAAACAAAAAAATTTTTGAAAACTTGCACCATATTGGTTTTATTTCGTTTTGGCGCATTTAAACAAATTGAATGTATGTTGTACATTGGTAAGGATCAAAGTACATTTCTAATGTCATTGGCACTTGATTTCGATTTGACGGCTGTAATACTTATAGGATTTGTGTCCAGTATTTTTTGAAGATGTTCACGTTTTGGCTCATATTTGAGTGACGCCAGTGTTACAATTTTAAAGTATCAGAAAATATTTATTGTGTCTAATACATAACCATGATTTAGTTCATAGTCCGATTTTATCGCAGGTATTTGCTCAATAGGGCATATTTTAAAATTATTGGATTTGGCTCCATTTTTGAATGTGAAGTATGACTTATGTTTTACAAGTGCGCATACACTTGTCTTGGATCATATCGTATATCTAGTAACTCCATAGTTTGATAATATCGGGTTGAATATATATTATCATTAATGGCGACGCCATCTTGGATTTCCAAAATGGCCACAGGATGCCCAGGTGGCACCCGGCAGATTCTTATTCTACACACCCTAATCTATAATTTCAGCAAAAAAATTGCATCTATACTGCAGCTTTACGGTCACATGAAGGTTCTACCTGCCTAAGAAGTTTACCCTCATTGTGGATGATGGATCATCAGGCAAAGAAATTCGGTGATGGGCCATGGCGAAGCACGGTGATTGGCTAGTAGAGTGGGCGTATCCCCGGACAATGAACGGTTCCTAATAGAGAATAGTCCACATAAAAATATATTGCATAGACCGGTATGAAGTAATCATAGTCCGCCGTACTCATTTTCCCTGCTACACTGTAAAGAATAAGGCACTCGAGTCTTCACCGCAACATTAGTTTCAGCTTATTTCCGTTGTCGTCTATGTAGGCTATAATTACTTTTCACAACGGTAGGGCAGAATGTAATTTCCTCCGAACTGATAGTCCATCTACACTTGAAAATAGGGCACTCGATTCAGTGTTGACTCTTCATACAACATTAGTTTCACTCTTTATTCCGTTGTCGTCTATGAAGCTCGGACGATGGCTCCGGGCTGACCCATGTCTCATTTTTACACCGGACACGGTTAACTACATAAATCAGAACCCTAGTGATACCTCATCGAAGTTACGAGTTACATGAAGCAGCGTAACTTGTTTCGGCATTGGCCGCCACATTACACCTGGTCTAAAATGGTATAAAATGGATTATGTGGTCATCGAATTCACAAGAAGAATGAACAATGCTGTGCTACACCAGTAATACACTTATAAGCCAATGTAAACCACAAATACTTAACATTGTCATAAAAGTTACTGTTTTCTATATTTTGTGTTCTATTAAGAAAACATACACGTATTTAGATATAAGTTGTGCGTTCGGAAAACCCGGCAATTTACACATGATTACCCATCAGACTCGGGATTACCTAATAAGTTCAAAAATACTATAACTTGACCAGCAAGTTTTTGTCTTTGACCTGGGATGAATATACCTACCAAGGGAAGGACGCATACACAAATACACCATTTAGTTGTGGTCCTCGCGTGATTTTTATGGGGAAAAAATAAATTTCTCAATTTTAATACCAAAACTGCACACAAACTCAAAGAAAAATCATAATCCATTTTTTGAAGTTTTATCACTAATATTGTCGACTAGTTTTTGGAAGACAAATTAGTGGTCAGGTTTCCAAATTCAGCAACCTTTTTACACATATTTCATTCAATAGTAACTGCTAATTAATAGTTTCATTTCTAGAATTCCTGTGTTACCGTAGGAAATGAATTGGTCCAGGCAGCTCGAGGAATATGGAAGCAAAATGAATACACAATAGATCCAAACAAGTCATGTAGGCCTAAATAAAAATGTAGTTGGATCCCAAAGCTATGATGCACTAGGCGAGGCACACATGGACGTAAATTTTAACACAGAATTGAATAGGAAGCTTCATATCCCTCTTACTATAGTCCCACTTTGACCTTAAATTGTTCATTTAACTTTAACGTAGGTTCTGAGCAAGTCTAGTTTATTTATGTTGGAACATACAGAGAAATAATTGGTAAAGCAGCTTGAGGTATATGGTAAGCAAAATAATACACCAATGAATCAAATCAAACAGTTCCAGCATATAACACTGGTAGTTGGAGCCCAAAGCTATGTTGCACGAGCCGAGGCACACATGGAGAGCGAAAATATTTAGGCAACAGCATGATATGAATGAACTTTAAGTATAGTCCCAGCTAATTTAATTTTAACATTCAGAATGTTAAATAGAGATATCGCTTATTAAAAGTCCCGGAATGCAAATTAGAATTGATGTGGTTGGCGACGCGTCAAGTCTACAAGAGGGGCAGAAGCATTCGTATTTGAGTTGGTGATTGACATCATTAGTGTAAATGACTATGAAGGGGATTTTTCAGAATAATAGAAAATTCGAGGTGAATGGTGTGAATCGATTCATGGTACTTACTGAAAATCAACAGTTTCACTAATGATTGTCACTGGTAGTGTATTCTTTTTGTGGCCTTGTGTATTGGAATGGAATGCCCGTAAAGATTTGGGCAAGTTTTATCATCTCATTTCCTGGGACCTTTAGCACAGGAATAACAAGCCACCTATAGATAAGCACTCACGATAAAGCGTGAATTATC
Organism: Ophioderma brevispina; assembly: GCA_023653785.1. Classification (NCBI taxonomy): domain Eukaryota; kingdom Metazoa; phylum Echinodermata; class Ophiuroidea; order Amphilepidida; family Ophiodermatidae; genus Ophioderma; species Ophioderma brevispina. Next base: position 4,320 of record JAMKCH010066403.1, read on the forward strand.
ACTAGTTGTACATAAAGTAAAGTAAATCGCACATTTTCTAAAGCCGTCAATATACCCAATTTTCATATAATAATTCAAAATTACTGTTGCAGCTCCACCAGATATGCAATATCCTAAACAGTTGTGACTATTTTTTCCTTACTACCTTATTGTTATAGACAATGTAGACCACATGGCGGTGTTTTGGACCCATATTCACACTGCAAAAACTCCGGTGTTGCATATGCCAACCCCAGGTCGGTGTTAAGCTTGTCAGTGTTAATTTCTGGTGTTAAAGTTTAGGGATTTCACACTGCTTGGTGTTGCTGGCAAATTTTGTCTATGCATTTTGGTGGTCTGCTTATGTTAATAATGCTAGAAGTAAGCAGCTAATATAGAAACAAACAATAAAAACAGCAAACATTTTCTACAAAATGTTAGATGTACAGCGATTAACAGATAACACCAATATTTGGTGTTAATTAAACACCAAAGAGTGGGGTCCTCCTGGGCACCCAGGAGGGGTGTTAAATTAACACCAGTGGTGTCAATTTAACACAAAGAAGGTGTAATTAAACAGTTATCGTCAATTAACACCAGAAGGGTGTTAAATACATAATTACACTGACTGTGGTGTATGGAAGATTAACACCAAGAAGTGTTATATTGTAACACCAAAATTAGTGTCAATATAACCACAAATTTGGTGGAGGTTTAATTAACACCAATAGGGTTTTTTGTGGGCCTCTCCAAACACCGGCTTGGTGTTTAAAATTCAACACCCTCGGTGTTTAAATTTAACACCGAGTTTTTGCAGTGTGTTAGTAGTTCGGGCTCACAGTCGTGGAACAATGGTGAACAAAGGGCAATCGATTCAGCTGACTCTTCAGCAACATTAGTTTCAGGCTTTATTCCGTTGTAGTCTATGGAGCCCGGACTTTATGATACCTGCGGACTATGATGACTTTCCACGGTGTCTTCAAAATTAAAAGTCTGACTCAGAGATTTCGAATATATTTTTGTGTAATAATGAAAAATAGTCAATAGAACTAAAGATAGACACCGTAAAATGCACAATTCCGAAATTTAAGAGAATCGGATTTTTCGTTTTGTGCAGTAAACATTTATGTGTAGTCTAACGTCCCATAGGATACTGTAAAAAAATGCCGGAATCGGAATTTTTTATAACAAAGTTGTGATGTTCTTTATGAAAGACTTCAATAATCTATTTCAATAAAAAAAAAACCGAAGAAATAAAAACATAAAAAAAAAACAGACCAATTTTTTGGAAATTGAGGGCGCCCTCCTCGGGAAATCTCTGAGGCGGCCTTTACGTAGAATTTTATGTTGGAAATTCGTTTTTCGTATTTAATTTCAAGTTAGGGCCATAGCAAGTTAAATTACTTCTGTTTTCTATCGGTCAGATCACTCACATTGCGATATTCTAATTCGCTCTATTGTCTTAGTAGTAGGTTGGATCCACACATGTACTGTATACATTAAAGAGATTGAACAATAAATTCAAAAATAAAGGAAGTACACTCAGTCATAAATTCAGCTGCAATTAAAACTTTGTTCTGAGCAGTTCCATTTGTGTAACATTCCAATCGCAGCCATTTTCGACGTTTTTCACGTAGGTCCCCTTTTAAAATGCAAAATTAAAGGAGTCTGTATTTGCTTGAATCACTACTTGTCTTATACTGCTAATATCTTCCCATCGAGCGTACAGACTGGTAGGTGCTGCATTTAAGCGTCAAATTAACAACCTTGAGCAAGAAGAGATATCCTATATAAGACATGAAAAGCAAAAGAAAAAAAAATGAGACTAAAGATAGTTAGTAGTTCTGACAACAATATGAAGATACGATAGTATGCGATGTATTGATAAACCATAAGAAATAGAGCATTTAATCACTAATAGTCGTCTTGAGGATGTGTTTGTTGATTCACGAATGGGAAAATGAGCTAGACGTGCCCAAAACCTATCGGTAGGGGACTGTAGTGAAAGAGTGTGCGGTCTAATAAATTGTGAATTTTTGCACACAAGTACGTTTATTCATTGGTAATCCATAAAAATTGATGGAGCACATTCAAACCCTCCTTAATGGACCCAGCTTGGTTTCAGGTTATACGTGGTCAAAAATGTTTAAAATGTTCCGATTGTGTTGAAAAGTACACCATCGTGGGTTTGTCTAGCTGTCTGGTTACAAGGCTTACAAAAAGTAAAGTTTGGTGTGTAAAGGGTAAAAGTTTAAAGTTGCTTTGAGTCAGGCAATATGTGAAGCAAGTTGTTTCCCTACCTTAAAGGATTGAAATAAGAATAGTTTGCCCTTTCTGGTATGCTTAGTTTTCACGTTAGCCAACAAAATAGGTCACAGGTTATTAGAATCCAATAGCTGCAATAGCTGTTGACTCTCATTCGCCATTTTGGGTTAATAACCAAACACTTAGATAGTCAAACTATTCCTATATTCATTGTATGAGCTTCAACAACAATTTGAACCGCGTTTTAACAAAATACATTGAGCAACTTTTAATTTTGGAACCCTGTGTACAAACCAAATTGACTTTTTCACCATTTGTACAGTTTTTACCCAAGAATACCAAAACTATAAGGCCAATATAGTGTAACTATACTTTTTGGATCCTTGTAACCAGACAAAAACATCACGGTGTACTTTTCAACCCACAATCGGACATTTAAACCAAATTGGGATTTTGAATGTTTGCAATTTTCAATTACAGAAACATCCTAAATGAAGTTGTGAAAGTTAAAATCGGATAAAGTTGTCATTCATACATATATTAACCATTATTTCAATAAAAATCAACACAAAACCTGACATTGTATATTCAAGTTCGTACACTCCCCCTTACTTCAATGTGACATTCACTACTTACATGTTCAACGTCGAGAATGTTGTCCAATTTTTTTTCAACTAAATTATTTAAATCTTGGTCTTGATCCGCGGTCATTGGTCCCAACACGAGAAGTATATTGATCTGTATGTATAAATAAGTTAGACAGGGACATCCCAGGTCATAACTTATCTAGTTTCCTACCACATAGCCAACTAGTTTGTGTATGTTGTATAAACTATATTTTTTTAAATAAGCTTGGGGGCCACCTAGATTTTTGGACTTCCTTAAAAAAACAAACATGGCGGCCAAAATAGAATTTGGCTAAAAAGGTATATTTCCTTCGTAAAATGCGCACAAAAATTCAGAATTTCCCCCTTTTAATATACAATGACACAGATCGGCCTGACAAAGAACAAAAAATATATTTTTTTATATCGTAAACCTACAAAATTCAAAAATGGCCGCCATGAACGCTCTATACAGCTATACACACCATAAAAGTAATTTCAGATTTATATTCGTAGTATGTTGAAAGAGGCCTTATTAACTATTGTTTACGCTTCTATCGCAAAATCTAAGGGCGATAATCTTGCGTCAAAATTTTTTCCTTTTTGGCGAAAAAGGTATATTTCCGTCGTAAAATGCACACCAAAAAACTGAACTTTACCTCTTTTAAAGCAAGATTTGGAATTTTTGAAGGGCGCCCACCATTTTCAAAATTTGATTATTTGTGCACCGTTACGTGGTAATTGTCTAGGAAACTATCCAACGAGAAATGTAAGAAATGCGTATTTAATCACAAAATAAGCGATTTTGTATTAGAATGGGATCCAGATTGGGACTTAACGCAGAGCTGGAAATGCTTACGTTATTGCCCGTCCATGATGAAATCGTGCCACCTCAGAGAAAAATAACCTCTAACTTGACTTGCCCCGAAATTAAAACAACTTAATGGATGAGCGTAGACACGTACATGGCGCTATCCACGCTATTTCAATTGGAAGGCCGTTTCAAGCAGACGTTGAGGTTGAATTATGATCGGGGTCCCCGATAAGAATTATTTCAGTACAAAATCCTTCGTTTGTTGCCACATAGACATTTTCGAGTGAACCAGTTCACAGGTATAGTTTACTAGCCAGTTACCAATGCAACCGTGATAAAAATCTCCAAATGTTTTGAAAACATGGGGCGCCGTCAAAAAAATGGGCAAATATTGCTTTAATGTACATATGCTTAGACCATTGCTCAATAAACTTCAAATTTCCATTGTTTGATCACTGACCAGAAATTCAAATGGCCGACTCAAACGTTAAATACAAATAAGCATATTGTAAATATATTCTGCAGATATAATAATGTAAATGATGCATTATTCACTTTGTTATGGAGCTGATACTAGAAATCGTTTATAGCTATTCATTTCGCCTCCGACATGGCAGTTAAAAAAAATCAAAATGGCGGCCAGGATACCAATTTTGTCTTATAATTCAATCAAGTTTGTCGTAGTAAAAACACACACACAAAATCAGGAATTTCCATCTTTTTGATGTACCGAATAAGGTAACAATTTCCATTGTATCATGTAACCCTATAGACAAAAGAGATTAAACCATGCCGGGTGTGGCCGCACCTGGTCTTAGAACTTTTCTTAGTGATGTGCACAACATTGATGGTGTTCATAATATCAAGCAGGTGCATATATCGGCTACGTTCCTTACATCAAACCAGTACGAACACGCATATTAAAAAGGTGGGGGTGGTTCGGTTAGCGTTATAATTTGTCTGTTAGATCTACGGAGCAATTTCCCCCAGGTACAAACCAGGAGTGGACGGCTCCTTGATTTTTGAGAAGTGGCAAATAGTAGCTTAGGGATTTAAGGGTTAAATATCCTGGTAATCATCGAACCCTTTACTTGGAAAACGTGAAACTTCTGATAATATTGTAAATGCGGTCAAAAAAATCTAGTATTCCTTCTTATTCCCTGCCTTAAGTCCATAGAACCTGGTAGTACTGCTACATATAGACTCAGAAAGCCTTATTGAGGACCCCGACCATGCATAATGCCAGTAGTAAGAGATGAGTAAGAGCTATTCCGACTAGCAAAGACCTTTCTAAAGTGGACTAGACCAATGAAGGCGAAGTCTACAAAGTGTAAAAGACTGACAATGAGAAGATCTATGTAGTCGTCCAAAATGGGAAGGAATCGAACATTCATTTGAACCCTAGGATGCTCATCTGTTGCTTAGTAGAAAAAATAAGTCCACCATCCATGAGGTTCCTGGCCAAGAGCTCTTCAAGGACCCAGTAACAAAGATGCGATCATGTGTGGAGACCAAGTTAAAGGATCTCGTGGAGAAGACTGACACTCACTAGGTTTGAACAGCATAGGTAGTTGGGGATATATGAAAACCATATCGTTAGTCGGAATTGCACTTGGCGGTTTTAATCACCACGGTTTCCCTATCTCAACTGGCCACGAATCTTTAAGCTCTGTCAACTCGATACCGGAAGAAGTGGGCAACAATCAACCCATCTTGTACAGGAACAGAACAACAAACTAAAGGGCATCTAGCCACCTAAAATGTATGCACGTTGTTGTGAAGAACCACATTTTGAAATCTGCGGCGGAATCAGAAACCGATTTGTATACGGACACTTGGTATCTAGACAGGAGAAAAGAAGAACTGGATATGGGTAGAACTGACAGAAAAGGAAAGATATCAATGAACTTTGCAAAGAAACATAGCCGACAAAGGCCTCGGTTAAACCAATCTGGGAAAAAGGCGATTGACAGTTGAACATGAAAGAAACAAAGACAAACCGCGTCAGCACTTGTGAAGAAGTGTAACGGAAAATGGTGGTATCCCTATACAGTACTGCCCAAAAAGTGTTAGATTGGCATGCTGGGAGATGTATTCAAACGGGACATCAGGTGGGGATAAGCTCCTCTACTCCTTGTCACCAGAAATGCTGAAATTCTACCCTAAACACTTTACAGGATACACTTTTCTACACTGTCAATCTGAAAAAGACAGGGGAATAAACGTGCTCTTGGATCGTGTGCTCTGTGTATCTAACAAATGCACTATAATGCACATATACAACTGTTGCCAGTAGGAGGACATTAAACTGGAGACATGGACACAGTCCTTCGTAAGAATGACCATCAGCTAGTGCTAGGGCCATCATTAGAGCGAAACCCCTCCAAAAAGAGGAGGACAAAAGTTAAATCAAACAACAACTGACAATAGCAGACATGGGCCAACCAATAGGCATTGTTACATGGCTGGAAGAAAAGAAGCAGGATTTGCCAGAAGAGGGAATAATGGACTGTGGTGTGGGGTTGTGTAGACAGACGCCCATCAAATCCTACCAAAAATAATAACCACAGAGGACCAGATGCCATCCTGCAAAGGAATGAAGGGGTTTGTCATGGTGATAGTACCGGCAAGAAGAGAATATGGCATAATCACTGACAGAAGTGCAATGAAGACCTTATCAGAAGCCCAAGAAAGCGGGATGGAAGTTTTGAAATACTTCCCAGTAGAGGTGGGGTCCAGAGGATTCCCCAACCAGACGCCTGAGAACCTGCCTTCAAAATCCTTGGGCGACAAATAAGGAAACCAGAGTACCACAACTAGTATCGAGAATGGCTCTACGAGCTTACTATGCGCTGTGGCTTACAAGAACCAACAAGAATGGCGGTGTTGGGACGTTAGTCGCACAACTAACACATCCCGCAGGGAAGATACCAGGCAGGAGGGGTAGTATCACACCAAGTTAGGATCATGTGACCAGCCCATTACGTGATGGGCTTGCTTTCTATTTGGAGTGTTTCAGCTTGCAAGGCCCTATCCTATGGTTAAGGTTTAAAATGCTAGGTTATTTGATTGACTTGGACGTTATTGTTCGTTCCACCTGCATCACCTGTTCCTAGCTTCAAAAACAGGATATTGCATGGGCTTTCACGTCTGGTGATGAGCAAAGAAAAGAAAAGATTGACCGCAGATCAAGTCAGGATGCGGCCACACCCGGAAAAGGTCTTTTCTATGGTTTACGTGATGCAATGAATCAAATTAAAAGATTGTGTGCGAATTTACGAGGCAAAGTATAGTGGATTATAAGACCAAACTTTGGGGCTATCCTGGCCGCCATTTTACTTTTTTGGCTGCCATTGTGAGGCAAAGTGATAAGCATACTTTGCGGGGTAGCAGCCTCAACAACAAGTTAATAATGCCTTATTTAATTCTGATCATATCTTGAATAACTTGTAAGAAGGTATGTATTTTCGTTTGTGGCGGCCATTTTGAATTTTTGGGTCAGTGATCAAAAACAATGGAAATTTGAAGTTTATGGAGGCAATGGCCCTTTGCATATGTACATTTAAAAGAGGTAATTTCAAAGTTGTTGTGTGCATTTACGACGGAAATATACCTTTTTATCCAAAAACTGATTCAAAATGGTATTTTGGCAGCCATTTGGATTGTTGTGGGCTTCAATGTGAAAGCAAGATTATAGGCCCTGTAGATTTTGTGATAGGAAGCTCAACCAAAAAGGTTAATAAGGCATCTTTCACACTCCGAATTATAATCTTAAAAATACCTCCTTTAATGGTCATGTATTATAATGTCTGTTATATTACCTCAAAATTTTGATTAAAATATATTTCTCAATTTATCGAGAAAAGATTCTCACGGGGAAAAGTATTTTGTTACTATAAAGAAGGGGGGGAGAAAAGGGGATTCCATAGAGTTGTTTATGCAGATGCACAGTTAGAAGATTGCACAATAGGAAGTGGGGAATCCCAGATTGTAAATTAGGAACTTGAGTCAGCACTTTTTTTGTTATGCTTAAAGATCAAAACATTGCAAGATCTGGGAATTCCCCCATAGAGTTATATATGTGAAAGTAATGTAATTCGGGTGATGAATTCCGATTGGTCAGATAGTGTAAGGTTTAGGTTTATGCATGAGAGATGATGTTGATGTTTATGGTTAGAAGGGGAATCTATCTGTGAGTAGTTGTTAAATACTTATCAATGGAATGAAGATTTGCCAGCAGCCACCGGTAACAAGTGGCTAGAAGTAGCTAGTTTTACTCTGCATGAGGAGCAGACCTGTGTCAAGTTACCTAGTGCCAGGATATAATTTCCTGTGAGCAGAGTGCCTGTTAATATCTACTTGTCGTCTTTGAAGCCAAAAGTGTTGGGAATCAAAAATAGGATTCCCAAATTGTGGGACATGATAGAAATCGTGGTGATATCTGGACTGAATACTGTGGATTATGTCGTCGAGGGACTTAAATTTAACCTTGTCGTTTGAACTGTGGGACTGAAGTTATTTTCAGGAATGAAGAAGATTTCCCATGGAATAGATTTACCTGAAGAGTTAAATTATTGTGAACGTTGCATACTGTCATTTTGGAGTCTTCGCTGTGAGACATATCATCGTTGAAGAACTGCCACGCCTTCCACATAGGATACTAGAACTCTTTATAATAAATAATCTTACATGTGTAATTTTAGGTAATTTTGTATTTGAGACATAATACCAATTTTGAACGAAATCAAGTAAAGATCATTACACTTTTATTATCTATACTTGATCCTTTTGTGCACAATGCTCATTTATTGTTTTGAAAGGTATTTCTGACCTTAAGCGTCCACGAGACGTCATAACACTGTATAGAGCGGTTTTCATGGCGGCCATTTTGATTTTGTAGGTTACGAATATTTAAAAAAAAAAATCATTTTTCCTTGTCAAGACCAAAGTCTGTGCCCGATTGATATATTAAAAGGGGAGTTCTGAGTTTTTTTGTGCGCAGTTTACGACGGAAATATGCCCATTTTTAAGCCAAATTGATATTTTGGGACCGCCATTTTGTTTTTTAACAGTCAAAATAGGGTGGTCCCCCCCCCAAGCTTATTTTAAACAATATAGTTTTATGGCCGACATAAAACTAGTGGCTATGTGGTAGGAAACTATATTAGTTATGACGGGATTTAACCTGTCCTAAATGGACAAAATTATAACCACTACGTCCGGTTATTGTGATTGTTTAAAAAGCTAAAATAACTCATGTATTAATAATCCGCGGTGCTTTTCAACCCTTTTCAGAAAAGACCTCAAAATGGTAAAAGGTAAACAGACGATTTTTCTATAGATCACTGCGTGTGAGTGAGTTTAACTTCCACGTTAGGGGCTGGTGTATCTTGGCACCGATGACGGACTACCATTCGTTTTCTTCTTGAGCTATCTGAAAATACATTCCAAAAAATCCACTTTTTGGAATTGGAGAAAATCGAGATGTCGAAGATAACGAATGCGCAATTTCGAAACAAAAATATCCATGTTCCAAATAGTGGATTTTCGGACTCAGTTGCTGACTCTAATTGGCCGATTCGATTTCCACGTCTCATTCTAGATCCCTTTTCTTTTCTAATATCCCTTACGTACGTTCCCTAGAGGAAAATGATTACCAACCTGACGATCCCTTCAAAAAAGAGGTAGCTTTATTTGTGTTTGTTAGCTCGGACACTTTTCCCCGTCATGAAACACAAAGCGGGGGCCCGCTCCTATTTTTTTTAAAATTGTCCAAAAATGGATTTTAAGGGATATAAGGAATATAGATCTATTCATAAGGAATTTTTCATAAAGTAAGTACAAAACATATACATATTTTTCACTTACAGGTTTGTTCACTACGCTTTTGCGGTTGTAATCTCTTGCACTTTGATGCCAGTTACTACATCCTTTGGTTGCTGTACCAGAGTATGGCTTTTCACCTGGAAAAGACAAATGACAAAAGATAAATTATATTTTTAATAAATACAATCACATGTCCCAGATTAGCAATGATTAGGGCTTCATCTGAACCAATCTTAAATATAATTTTGTAAACTTTGGTAGTCTGACCTTCGTTGCATTAGAAATGATCTCATTTGTTAGCCATATTAAGTTGATTAGGAAATTATGAGTTGAATCATCCCGGTGTGGAAATCAAATATAGTCCCGTCCGGGTCCCCACCAGTCCGCGACTTCATAGACGAATACGACATAAAGCGTGAAACTAATGTTGCGTGAAGAGTCAACTGAATCGATTGCCCTATTGTGTCACCATTGTTCCCGGACTTGGAGTACGCCGGACATAATTACTTCTACCACCGGTGTGAAAGCAGATATAGTCCGTAGGAACCGAGTCCGGGGCTCCATAGAACGATAAAGGAATAACGCGTGAAACTTAACGTTGCGTAAAGAGTCCACTGAATCGACTCTGCCCTATTGTTCACCCATTGTTCCCGGACTATGAGAACGGGCCGGACATGGTACTTCTACAACCGTACTCAAAGTCGGATTTTTTTTATTCCTGTCAGTTCATTAAAAGGTTTCGGGGCGTGTCGACGATTCAATTTGTTCTGAGAGGTTGTATGAATTTACCCAATCAATCAATAGAAATTCGATGTCACGCTACCGGATCAGATTAAGTCCATAATTAAAAAATGTTAACTTTTCTCAAGAAGAAAATGTTACAAGGACAAATGCACTGCATAATTCCAAACACTAAACTTGAACAAACTCTGAAGCATTCAATATAAGAAAATGATATAATAATTAATTTCCTAACCAAGTTCTTTTACGTTCATAAGGATATTAAAAAATCTGATACGTTTACACATATTTTCTTTTCCAGGACCAATCCAATATTGGCCAATCATTTATCTCATATTGCCGGTAGTATTAGCTCATATAAAGGAGAAAAAGAAAAAGAAAGAACAATAGGTGGACATTTTTGGTAACAACTGATTTTTTCAGTATAGGTGCTGGAACTTGTGGACTATCACTGACAAAAAGTCCCCGCAAATCCCCAGGTGGCATTTTCCGAAATCCAAGATGGGTCCCCAAATGCCATTTTTTAAAAATTTGTATATATTTTGGGACTATAACATGTTAAAACCAGAACAACATAATCCAAACATATGTTTTGATTATGGGAAATCTTTCAAAATCATAACCAATGAGTTTCAATACTGACAAGTATTCAAATTCAAAAATGCGCCCAAACTGGCCGCCCATTTTTATTTTCAGAAATATTATGAATCCGCAAGTGGTTCATAAATGTTATAGAGACTAAATATAGTATTAAAAAGGTAATAGAATTCAATAAGTGCAAATTAATAATTATTTATAGGCTAGTGAACATAATGATATTCAAGATATACAAGTAAATAAGTTAAAATAAAAATCCCACATTTAATTCAAGTTTCCTCCTCCTCTTTCTTTATCATCTTAGACCCTATTTGCAATATAGAAGAACATGCCTTTCAACACATCTTGCAGCAACAATGAAGGGGACTATACTCAATCAAAATAGCAAACTATCATATGGGGTCAAAACAACACTCCAGAATAAAAAATTATTTACCAGTAATTTGGCTCTGTAACGAATACGGCGTGTTTCACAGAACAATCCGATGACAGGTGTAGAATTAATTTATTTATTCTTTCACTTAGGTGGTTAGATCAAAAAAGGTTATTTGTTCTCACAAATGAGAAAAGGAATATTCCAAGTTTTGCCGCCGTCACCATGGTAACGGTAAACGCGGCTGTCCCGAAAAAACAATGCATTTTGTTTTCAAAGTGTGTGAGCGATTAATAATTAATGTTCCTGTGGAAAATTAATTAAAAAAAACCAAGACATTTTTATAGGGTGTGAGTCCCCTTTGGTTTGAGTCCCCTTTTAGGGGACTTATACCCATCAAAAAATGCTCTGTCACAGTTCCGCAGCTGATTGGCTTTATTTTTCCTAGCATAGAACACTGGTCGATCGCATATTGCCGTGCTTGCGATCCCGCACCAATTTTGGGACTGCATACGGTCCAACAATGACTATTGCGTTGTTACCACACATATCGAGACAGTCTTCCATAAGAGCGGGTATGTAGCAGTCTTCTGACAGTTACGTCCATTACAGTCCCGACGATGCGTATGTTATATCTTGTTGTATAAAAGTCTGGTGTCGATGTATCTGCCTCGGTCTGCTCAGGTCTTCCCTGATGTGGGCTTGTCGGGTTCGTGATGCTGCTCATCAGGACTGGTTTTTCGCCCTGGAGACATCGGGTGGGCAATGCAGTGGAGGGCGCCGGCTTTGGGGCGGTGTCCCTCGAGTTTCTGTCCTGGCGCCCAGTCTTTTCAACATTTGCCGTCTCAGATGTGGCACCTTTTCGCAGTGCTCCTACGAGGACGATACCAACACTTGGAAGCTTCTGGTTCCTTTGGGTCTCGAGGCGTGCTGCAGAGGACCTGATCACTGGTGGGTCAATTCTTCACCGATGCCGAGAGAACTAAAAATCACTCTAGATGGAGATGGGCTGTCACATGGCCCGGCACCAGAGTGCCTTGGCGTCATGATCGACCGCAGCCATACTTTCCATAACAAAAACGCGGACTTGTTTCGGTCTCCTCAGGAGCTCGTGGGGAATGGTTGAATGTGTGTCCTCTCGGTGCTTTGCATACACCGCTGTTGCTTTGGAATGCTCAGCTTCGAGTGCCCTGCAGCTGTGTGGAGTCACGTGTGCACTCGCACGGGATTGATGTCATCCTGTAGTGAGACTTTCTAGTGGTTGGTTGCATTTTGGTGACGCCTAGAGAATACCTTCCAGTTCTGTCTGGCATAGCTCCTGTAAATCTCAGGAGGAACTTTCAGATGATCAAGCTCACCAGGGGGTGTGATGAACCTGGTGGCCTAGTACCACCACCAACACCCTTTCGGGGATCAGAGAGTTTTGCTTCGCTGTCCAGTCCCTGATGCTGCAGGCAGGGGGGTCGCGGGTGTCCATGTTCGATTCATCCTGTATCGATGTAGACGTATCTCAGCGGTGGCGGTCCTCTGCCTTGGACCTAAAGCAGTTTGTGGACCGCCCATCTTGTAAGTAGCCGGGGACTGTGACCTTGGTGGGAGGCTCTTCCTTCGCATGACAGTGTTGGGCTTTCACCGGGCTGCGATTGTGGAGAGCCCGGGTCACTGGTTATAACATCTAAGATACTTTGGGTCCATAGGTTCCCCGGAGGATTCCGCCTGATCAACATGGCGGTGGGCGGATCTTCTGCCTGGTGGGGGGGATTTTGGAATTTCACAAACGAACGAGCACAACTGCGCTCTCATTGCCCTAATTTATCTTATTATCCCGCCAGGATCCTACGATAATGTAATAATATGTGGTACTATTTACAACTAGCACCTTTATATGGGCCTAATTGTGGATTTCTACGTTTCGAAATAGTATTATTTATTATTAGTGCTGTTTACTTCTAAGTCAACATAATACTAAGTACCACATTTCTATTTTTTATAATAATATTATCTTCCATTTTTTGAGCATCAATTGATAAACCAAACTGATACAATTTCTAATTTTCCATCATTTATTCCTCTTCTCTTTCCGCTTAAAATAAAATCTCAACAATCACTTTTTACCGTTATTTTACAATACTGGAGATCACCACTCTAATTTTGATGCTTCACCATCCTGAATTAATTATAAGGACCTTTTATTTATCACAAAACACTGCCAACTTTTATTTCTCGCATCTCATTTCTCTCTTTCAAGTTGGGGTATTTCAATTGCACATGATCATGATAAATTTAAGGAAAAAAACATAAAAAACAACTTATTTTTCTACTTATTCTGGGTGTTCTTTTGAGTCGTTTCATATGTTCTCTTTTACAATTGCAATCGACACTAGTGCTGACTCATCTTGCCAATTGAATTTTTCATCACATATTTTCAGACATAGGGGAAATCTACGTCACATATCTCGGTAATGGTTGAATACAGTCCACACCTGTCATTGAGCCTGATGATGAACTTTAGAATTAATGGTATATTATGTAATATTGCATAAGCTGGAGTAATTTACGAAACAACTTTTGCCTTTGAAATTTTTAACCTACTTAGTTCTCCAGGTATAGACAAGGATGGGTATTTTATTAATCTTTCCCTGGAGATTACCAGCGCACACAAGTGTTGAAAAAAAACATCTGCGCTTGGCCAGATTGAACGCAGCGACCTATCGTATTACTATGACGGTGCTCATAACCAACGGAAGGCCACAATACTGGGTGTAGAGAGCGATAAGATATCATCTATAGGTTTAGGTCGAAAGGTGTCCTTCGTCTTTCCTACGGATAGCATCGACAGTATTAGTTACTATACAAATTTATATTGTTTTGAAATTTTAACTACTTAGTTCTCCAGGTAGACAAGGGTGGGTATTTATGAATCCTTTTCTTAATCTTTCCCTGGGGATTGCCAGCGCACCCACGTGTTGAAAAAAAAAAACCCATATGCGCTGGCCGATTCGAACCGGCGACCTACGTATTACTAGTGACGGCGCTCTAACCACTGAGCCACAAAACTGGTGGTAGAGAAGCGATGGATATCATCTATAAGTGTTAGGTTCGAAAACTTTTGCCTTTTTCTCTAGTTAAGTTTAGTCTGGGTAGTTAAAGTACCAACCAAATCGTGTGATTCAATTCCCTGTGCCTAATGATTTATCTAAATTGACTATTTCCATATTTCTTCATCCATACAGATTCGAAGGCAGCAAATTTGGGACGCCATTTGGGATTTTGGTACTTCAAAGGGTTAAATCAATCTTTATAGCGTTTTAAACGTATCCTTATACCTCAAACATATGTTTGGATACATTACTTTTGTTTCTAGCTGTTATGGTTTGGAATTCTGACCAAAATACAAAAATGCGGCCATTTTGGAAACCGCCATCTTGGATTTTGAAGAATGCCACAGGGATTTCGGGACTTTTTAATCAGTTGATTCTACACATATTCCTGACCTATCCTGAAAAAATCCCCCTTGTTACCAAAAATGTCCAGGGTAAAACTAATCTATTTGCCTATATAAGTTGTTAAGAGTTTTTGGGTCGTCATAACAAACTACAATATCTAAGTGGCCTAATCCTCCTCTTCACCCAGACCTTGATGTTTCATGACACTTTAGCCGTTCTTTGATTTGCCATTTGCCACCAAACAAAGGATCGATAGCGTGTCTCAAACTTTACGACAATATGTTTCAATTGATCTGTATGAAGCTTTATAAATTCTATACCAAAAATTCATGTACAATGGGTTAAGCATCTTACTCGGTAAACAAAGTTTAGCATATCAGCTTTTTAGTTTTTGGTCTCAAAACATCCCCTCCACATTAATTCGTACCATCGACAATATGCGTTTACTTGACAGGAATAAAAAATCAGACTAATAGTATATTGTATCCTTGGAAGGCCACTTGAGTATCGCTTGCCTCTGTCTACACTACGTAAATTGTTGGGAAGGTTATGATACTGGAATTCGTGATCCTTAAGGGGGGGCTGGGGGGAGGTATGGGGTCTGAAGCAGTGAATACTTTGAAATGAATTTTTTCTAATTTTCCCTAAATAGTGGTATATACAATGTTATATCAAGTGTAGCCCATGCACAAGTTTTAAAATCCATGAACAAAAACCATTTTTGCTCTGGTTTGCCATGGTAACCACGTCAGGCCTCTGAGTGGCTAACACTAGAACGAATGTAACTAATACTAAACATGCTACTGTGACGAAACTTGGGTGACATAGGCAGGAGGTAATACGCAGTGAACCATTAAGCCGGATTTTTAATACCGTTGCCATGGCAACCGGCAAATCGACCACCATCGCATAATTTCATGGCATAATTGAATTTGAACACAATTTTGAATCCGGGCTTCATTGTTCCTCGGCCTAGATGTGCTTAATATGTGTGCCAATTTCATGGTCATGGAGCATGTAAGCGTTTTTTCTAGTTACCGTTCGTTCTCGTTTTGGATTTTGCGTATTTTAACAAACTATTTAAGGCCTCTCGAAACATTTAGACAAAATTGGAGGCGCTTTTGATGTGAAATCTGGAATTTTTTTTTTAAGATTCATTTTATACTGAATTAATCATAATTATTAATGAAAATCATCGAAATAGGTGCTTCCATTGTCCTGTAATTAAGTTTTAAAATATTTTTCTTAAATATCGTCGCAGGGAGACAAACAATAAAATACATACAAATCACTTACCCAGTGACATTTAATAACTTTAAATTATGGAAAGGATCCTTAATAGTATTTATATACTTCAACTTAGCCCAATGAATGTGTTAATAGTTAATAAATAATATCTTTTAAAAATATTTAATATAACCCCTTGAAATTTTTTCACATGATAAAATATGCATGATTGCGTTTTTGGCAAATTTTCGCGTACACTACTTGACTTTGATCGCCTATCTCGGACCGAATGTCCGATTGCGATCGCATAAAAAAAGCATTTTTTTTTGTAGATTACAGTCTACACAATTTAGCCATTGCATTATTCATTTTTTCTGGATTGACAAATTTTATCATATTCAGACCCAGACCCCCCCCCCTAAAATAAGATGTCACCGACCCCAAAGAGATGGCAGACAATCAGGGTAGCTAAAATATGCTGCATGCAGAAATCAGGTTCCTTATCCACCCGGTCGTCATTTAATTTCAAAAATATCTTTGTACAGTGCTCAAGAGATCGAAATCGGATTGGAATATTGAAATAGCCAATGCAGAATATTAGGGTTTGATATTTGCAAGTCTTTAACGGTGCAACACGAGATTTTAAGTCATCTATATTTTCTGTGAATTTAGTGATCCAATAAACATAGATTGACATTCAAATAGATTCCCTACCTTTTATATTTGGGTGCAGATAACTTTAAAATGAATCGATGCGCAGGAATGGATTCGCAGCAACAAAGAGGTGACATTAGGATGTTAACACTTAAGTGCCTAGGTGTTTTTCACTCACGTTGGTGCCTAAGGGGGGGGGTGTTCCCATGGAACCCCCCCCCTAAGAAACCACTTTCCCGAGGGAATTTTCAAATGAAAACTCCCACAACACCACATTTGAGGGGGCATTAGAGAAGCCACAATGTGCAATATAAATGAGTTCCGTTGTATCTTCTGGAAATAAAGGGGCCAAATCATTGTTTTCGAAATGCATCAAATCGGTCAAGAAGTATTATGTTTCCGCGACCACTGCTTCCACAGCATTCACATTGCCCAATCATTTTGATGTGTTATATATTCTTCTCAGAAGGCCCAATTTACATATATTAAACACAAACATTACCATTTTTGTACATTCTTGTATTTTTTGGTGGGAGGCCATCGTATTTGCCATAGTGTTTTGTACAGCAATGCGCGCAGTCGTTTCGATGATGGAATCGCTTCTTTCAGCACATAAAGGGTAATTATTTTTTCTGATGATGTAATTAATTTTGTTTCATGGCATTTAAACATACAAGCATAAAAATATTTCTGGCAACAGGGTTTGCTCATTTTTATTTTTAAAATCAACACTCCCGGTGGTGCCTAAGGGGGGGGGGGGTTCCTAATGACCCATCTAATTATCTCATTAACGGGCAAGACATTTTAGTACTTTTTTTTATGGAAAGAAGCGCATCGATAAGTTGACACAATTACAAAAAAAATTAGGTTCGAAAATATTTACACGCGTGAGAAAAAAAAAAAGAAATCGCCGAAAAACAACCGAAAACATCTTGGGTACTATGGAACCCAACCCCCTTAGGGCACTTAAGTGGTAATGGGTTATGAAGAAACAAGTAGGCTGATTTGTAGGCTCCTATAGGAAATTGAAATTTCACATTTTCGTACCAAAGAAATACAGTTCTCAGCTTAAGCCTTTCATCTGGGGATATTGTGATACAAACCCTTTGAACCAGTGCAAAAAATCACAATTTTCACATTTTAGGGGCACACACTTTATCTTGAATTCTCTTGTTGCACTTTAAATATACTTACCCATTTGAAAATATCTCCCAAATACAATAACCACGACCAGACATCGAACTTTCTGTATACACGCTTTTAGCAAAGACTTCAGGCGCCATCCAACGTATTGGTAGAGGTGTCTATTGGAGTCAAAATAATTATAGACAAAGAAAAGGAACATTTTGGGTCAATTTCCGTCTAGAATATGCACTGATACCCCTACCTTGTATGTGTGTATATTGCATGGGTCCTATAAGCCCCATGCACCAACGGAAGTGCACAACACCTTCTAGTTAAGCGTTACAACTATTTTGGTCGGGATTGAAAGAGAATGATGTCACCTTAACACTTAAGTGTAAGGGGGTCCATGTGGACCCCTTATTATGGTTTAGAGAATCTTCCGTCCTATATTACTATACACTGCTGGAAAACCAAGAAAAACAACACTTCTCATAATCTCTCTCGAAACTTTGGTGTCCAATACTTCCAAAACTTTGGTCATCCCTAACTTTCATTGAATTTTACAGAAAGCATTCCTAATCAGTTTATGTCCGTGCACCCTGGTAACGAGACTGTATTAAGCCGCATGCGCACACGACCCACATAGGCTAAACCCGGACTCTTGTATTTTCGCTGGCCCGCATGTGCGTCATAATACTGCATAATGCCGCGTGAGGCCAAGGGTTCAGGCTAATTATGTACCCCGGAAGTATCTAGCGTGTGCACATGATTCCGGTCCTGTCAATTTTTGCATCGATATGACATGTCAACTTCAAAGGACGTGTTTGTTTTTATTTACCTCGCGAGATGGCTAATTCTTCTGCAGTGTGGAACGTAGATTTACCTGGGAATTTTTGGATTGATTAAATAAATGGTGTGATAGTCCCACCCCTCGGAGACTTACCGCTGTTGGATTAAAGATTTTCAGGTCGGTTCATGTCAGTGTCCTTAGCTTGAACTTTTACTTCGAGTCTGTTGTACGCAAGAGAACGTCGCGGAAATCTTGAAGTTGAAACATTTTTGTTTGACGTCCGCCACGAGACGAGATATTAACTACCTGTAATCTCTATAAAACTCAGATCGGCGATAATCGTCATCTGAAGAGGTGTAGACAGGGATTGTTATTTTTACAGAGCCAATATTAGCCCAAAGGGCCAAGACTTCATGAACTGGGCCAAGCTAAAATGTTAAATGAAATGTTGTATAGTATACATAGGACCACCAAATCTGAGATTCTCAAAACATAAAAATGATAAATTGGATTCTTTAAGCCCATACCACAAATTTATTGGTCTCGCTCTGAGGTTGAAAAATATTGGGCTCGACTGCGTCTCGCCCAATATTTTTTTTCAACTCAGCTTGAACCATAAATTTGGGTATTGGGCTTAAAGAAGCCAATATTTATAATACCAACATTTTTGTTTTTCGCACGACCATGTTTAACGTTTTTTTTTAGATCAAAGGTCTTATTCCTCGTCTACCTTAATGTCATTGGCTAAATTCACTTTTGCTATTTTGGTGGAAAAATCAAAATCGGCCACGGCGTTCTTATGTTAAATTATCATAACTAATTATTTTTGTTGGTAATTAGTCAAAGGTGTTTTCTGCGTTAAATCGTCTGGAGTAACTTTCACTTTTTTTTTTATTTCAGCACTGTAAACGGATTTATGTTCTCCTATTATTCAGATGAATTTTATGGAACAAAGTCCTTCGGGAGGTTTTTTTTTTTCTACCAATCAATAAATAAATTTTGATTCCTATTTATTCGGTGCAAAGCTGGTTTTCAGAGGGGGTCCACATGAGTTCCCCCCCCCCCCTATACCCACACTTTAAGTGTTAAAGAAAGGGCTAACTTGAAAAGAACGTCACATCTTAAACTCATTGTGGGAATCGTTGGGCTAATTCCATATCAGAAACATGGCACGCCAATCCGAAGTCAGACACTCGGCAGTTGAGTTTAGAATTATCAAAACATTCCGGCAGCAATCAGCATGAATGATTGGAGTATTTTTCGAGTAAAAAGGAAAAGGGATGAATGAAAGAACGAAAAGGGAACGTATTTAAGCGAGAGAATGAAAGAAAGAACATACACACGCTCGCGCGGCGACGTCACCAACATATACACTGCAATCATCGCACAACCCAGCCACACAATACTATAATGCTATACCATTACTTCTAGTAGGAATAGTAGTAAGTATACATTAGTAGCATTAGTCATCGTCGTCTTGTACTACTACGTTCTGCGCTTGGCAAATTAATGCCCATTACCAAAAACAGAGGGCGCATCCTGGAGGCTCCGGGTCTACAGTGCGAAAAAAAAAAAAGAGAAGAGAAGAAGAGAAAAAAGAAACAAACAACAACAATACTAAGACACTACAAAATACAAAATTGAGAATTCTTTACAGGTCATGTTGCTTGAAAAATACCACGGTTCTAAACGACATCTTGATCATTTTGAGATATTATACAGACGCTTTAAGTCCACAAAAACAAAATAAAACTCTTTGTACTGAAGAGTGTACTTTTAAACAAATTCATATTTTGAAAAAACTAAACAAAATATATCTCATTTTAAATCTTAACAAATGTAAATGGCAAAACCATAGTAGTATATAATCTCACAAAACCCAAAAAATTGCAGTTAGAACCTTGTAATTACAGCTTACGAGCTAGATACGATCGAATTCGCACGCATAAAGATTTGGCACACATCAATTACTAAGACTTCAACTTCCTTCTTCCGGTTAAATGGAGGCGAGGTTGTGGATCACGAAGTTCTCCTTTAAAACAATTCATTTTAACTACATCATGTTATTTTAGTGTTCGTTTCATCATTATTCTGATAGTGTGAAAAACATTTCCAATAAAAAAGGACTTAATTTATGACACGGCTCTGTTGCCAGAAACGCCTTCCAGATGGCAACGTCTCTTGCAACGGAAATGAGTGTTATTACTTAGAATGACCTCAGGCAATGAAGACTTCTGTTCGCTTTCTTACTCTTTTTGTTGGAATGCAGCAGTAAGATAATCCATTAAATTACTATGTGCCATGTGCTCCGTACCATGAATATAGTGGTTGTGGAAAATACGAACGTGAAAATCGATCAGTGGCGTACCCAGACCTTTACCCAATGGGGGGGGGGGGGGGCTGATGGAAGGGGTGTCAAGACTTTTTTGACGGGGGGCAAATTTGGGTCCTTCTACATAGACACTGCACAAAAGGTCAGTTCATTTGGGAGGGGGGGGCGGAAGGGGGGGCAAGGGTTTTGTTTGGGGGGCTCTCGCCCCCCCCCCTTTTTCTTTTGCCCCCCCAACCCGCTGGTTACGCCACTGAAATCGATAACTACTGCTCTTACATGATGCTCTACTTTATTTTGCTAGCTCTTATTTGCTAAATTCCCTGTGCATTTGAAGGAAGTTAAAAAATACAAAACAAAACAATTACTTTTCATTGTAATTGCAATAAATGTCACCTTTAGCGGCGGTAAGTATGTTGAATGGAATTTTATTTGCCCTCCAGATTATCAAAGCATGTGAAGAATACAAAACATCCACCTGGTTCATCGAACAGTTAAGATATTCTGCAGGGGATCTTTGGATTCACTACACAATGGGCTGTTATGGGGAGCGCCAGGTTGGCCAAGTTAACCTATTGCCCTCACGTGCAAGAGCCCTATAGTCAAGATATATTCTCTTTCCACAGCTGGACAATGTAAATGGCGCATTTCCTTGAGAGGGTACAGGTGTATAAGGTCATGAAGGCAAGAGGCGTGTGCGTGTAAACGGAATGTGGAATTCTTTTGTACGTGGATTGATCGTCCCAAAGTAATTCCATGCGTGCCATCCCTACAGGCCATTGCGTATGTCATCTAATACTCTTGATAAATCTCGAACATGGACGGGGCAGAAACATAACATATGGTTAGTTACATTCCACGTGGGTGTTATCTCTATGGGTGTTATCTATTAGGGAAGAAATTTCAAATGATTGTAATGGTCGACCTCAAAATAATTGCAACAGAAAACAATTTTGTGTTTTTTATACTTAGAAAATGATGAGACGATAAATATCAAAAATTGTTTATAAGTACCCTGCGAGGAACATGTATTTGCAGGAGGGCAATGAGGTTTGTACAGTGAGGTATGATTGTATTGAAATCTCTACCAACATTTGGCCATGTCCTAAGGATTAAAAAACGGTATAGTTTTCCCTATCTGCGGGTTATAGTTTAATAGTTATAAGGCAATAAAGCTTCAAGGTCATACTGGGGAAATTGTCAGTATGGTCCGAGTGTTTTTGAAAATGGTCCCAAATCTTCATATAGTCCCAAAGGACCTGGAAATATAATACTTCCATGCATTCATTTCACCATTTGGTCACGTAATTAGCGGGTAAACAATGGAACAATGGTCTACATATCCTATGGGGTCTAATGCTAAATGTAATTACATACAAAAATGTCAAACACAGAAGAGCAAATATGCATTTTTTCTGTATATAGGATATACCAGGACAATAAACAATTTGAGACTGTTTAGTTATTAAATCGGAGCACTCTGAAATAATAACCCAGATGACTGAACGTATGAAAGACAATTGTGATTTGTTTAGACTTTTAGAGTAAAATGTAACAATGGTTCTACATATCCAGAAGCGGCTAGTACTGGGCAGGCAAGGTCAACCTGCATAGCAATGCTATAAAAAAGTTATGCATGTCAAATAGTTAGATGGATCAAATAAAACACCCCAGGGTGGACACGTAAATAAATATGCTTCACGGGACCTAACCAAGAGGAGGGTAAAGGTACTATGGGTCAAATGTTGGAACTGTGCTCTAAATCTAATTTGTAATGTAGCTCAAAATTATTCCTTGGGTAACCAGGAGTAAAAAAGTCCCTTGGGGTCACATGCGTGCGGTGATTCCTTTCCAAGATATTTGGGAAATAGCTAAAGGCATTTGTTTATTCAGAAAGGTCAATGTTTGGTAATACCCAGATTTCTTTGTAAAATATTTTTAGAAATGTTTAATGTTACTGATTCCAACTATGAAATGCTTTTGTAAATTTTGTCTCATCTTCTTGTTATAATGGAAGGGTTAATTTCCCTGTAGGACTCTATGGGGATGGGGAGACTACAACCCCTCCCTATTAAAGGAAACAACCCTATGCACATAAAAGGCTATTTTGAATCAGTATAATTAAAATTTTTGTTTTGATATTTTTTACAAAGAAATCTTGTATTACAAATGTGACCTTTTCTTGAATAAAATAAAAACAAATGACCTTTCGCCTATTTTTCACCCAAATATCATCGGAAAGGAAGCACCGCACGCTGTGATCAAATTGACGTTTTTACTCCTGGTTACCTAAGGATAATTTGGCGAGGTACTCCACATTGTAGATTTGGGAAAGCAGTAGCAGTTAACAATTTGACCCCCATAGTAACTTGACCCCTCGTAACCACCCCCCCTTCCGTGCATCTGATTGAAAAAACGTGTCCACCCTACTGAATGTTACTTATGGTCAATAGAAGCTACCCAGATAGGGCAAGTTTTTATAGCATGAGATGTCAGATTGGAGCAATGGAATATTAGGGTTTGCCCCTTCCCTATAGGACAGAACAGGTAACCTCGGCAATCAAGGCGATTATGGTAGTGTGCGCTTTATTCCGTTAATGTTTTATTTAAGTATACAAAAAACGATTTTTGCCGGCTTTGAGTTTCGTGCGTGGTCTCTAGGCGCTCGTCTGTAAGTTCAAGGGTCCTGGGTTATTCGCTTCCCACTTCTGACGCTAAATTTTAAGCTAATATTTTGGGACTTAGAGTATTGCAATGTAAACCTTTCCGGAGTGGCTCAACTGCGATTTACACGGTTAAGTATAGTAGCCCGGGAGCTAAGCAACACATTGTAACACATCTCAAGTAAAAAGTTGAGTGATTAAATATGTGAAAGACTGACAGATACCCATGAAACGTGATTCTAAGTGCCGCAAGTGGTGCAATAAGGAGGAGGGGGCCAAAACAAAGTTTGTACAGGGGTCAATGTGTAAATTGATCAAATCATGTTGAAAAGCCACACAGGTTATGTGTTAGCCAAAGGGATCAGAAAAAGGTATAGTTGGTAATATGGTACAGCCTAAAGTTACGAGTTATAGGCTAAAAAAGCAAAAAATCAATAATAAGGGTCAATTTCAGTTGTACAGGGGTCAAATTTTAAAGTTATACTGATTTGGATAAAAAAGGTGCAAATTATGGGTGGGTTCATAGGATGTAAAATAAGGAATAGTTTTGACTGTCTTAAAATGCTTAGGTTTCCGACCGTAGGGAACAGAAGGTCCACGTCATTGCATTCAATGGGGCTTGATATGTGTACACCCCCTACTTCTTAAGCAAGCATTGAGACACTCAAAACGATTCCTTAATTTTATCCTATGAGCTCCACCCATAATTTGCACCATTTTTTATCCAAAATCGGAGCAATTTTAAAATTTGACGCCCTGTACAACTGAATTGACCCTTTTTATTGCTTTTTGCTATTTTAAGCCTGAAACTCTGAAACTTTAGGGCTGTACCCATATTACAAACTAGACCTTTTCTGAATCTTTATGGTTTTAGACACATAACATGGTGTGCTTTTCAAACATATTGGAATCAATTTACAAATTGACCCCTGTCACAAACTTTGTTTGGCCCCTTCTCCTTAAGGACCACTTGCGGGCACTTAAAAGAATCACGTTGTCAGGGGTTCCTGTCAGTCTGTTCAACATTATTTAGTCACTCAAACCATTTTTTTTGTACTGAGAGGTGTTAAAATGTGTGCTAGCTCCCGGGTTATAGGCTTGACTGGTCCGGTCCAGTAGCCGCTTTGTTACCTATTCCTATGGGGTCATTAATGCTAACCATTTAATTTAGTTAATACATGCTTAACATTTAATTTAATTACATGAACATGCTTACACTTTACAATAATTACATAAATCTTAAAACATTTAATTAATTTACATACATGCTTAACATTTAATTTAATTACACATACTAATTTAGACAAATTTCTGTGGACAATTTAGAAGATGATAACACAAAAAGTGTTTCCGGTTGAATTCTTTTGTGTTAAAAAAACACTTTCTTGCACTCTATTGAGTGTTTAGGTCTATTTTAAAGAAAACAAAAATAATACCAAATAGAATTTCCCGGTTCTCGGCTTTCGCGCTCGCTATATTCAAAGAA
This sequence comes from Ophioderma brevispina, assembly GCA_023653785.1. Lineage (NCBI taxonomy): Eukaryota > Metazoa > Echinodermata > Ophiuroidea > Amphilepidida > Ophiodermatidae > Ophioderma > Ophioderma brevispina. The sequence continues at coordinate 29,240 of JAMKCH010066403.1, forward strand.
TATAAGCTGTGGGCGCCCCATGACCTTTGGACCCTGGGCACGTGACCTTTGATCTCATCAACATATGAGGGATCGCATGGTGCAACCTATGACAAAAGTTTGGTCCAATTGCTTCAAGTTTTCAATTTAGATGGAATTTTAACCTTTGAGCCCATTTTTCAACTTGACTCACATGACCTTTGACCTTTCAACATGACCTTAAACCTCATCAACATATGACGGGATCCCAGTGTTGCACCTATGACAGAATTTGGTTCCAATTAAGTTAAACTTTTCAATTGAGGTCAATTTAAAAAAATACTTAACATATTGTGAACACACACATCCAAAAACCCCCCAAAAAACCCCACCCCCCCCCCAAATCCACCACACACCCACACAATACCACACCGCAAAATGATTGCTAAGTGGACTGAAAGGCTATAGAGGCGGCCCACAAAAATAACAAACAAATCAAAAATGCCCACCATTGCAATATGTTTTTAGTATCTAGGACATTCTAGAAATTTAAAAAAAAAACAGGAAAAAACAAAGAGCAAAAAAGTAAACAACAAAATCATTTTTCGCCATGGATTACCTGTTTGCACGTTGCAGGCAAGAACTTCTAAAATGGTCACATGTGAATTCAATTTTTGGAGAAAGTGATTTCACGTTTGAAAAGAGATATTTCAGATCCGTGAGTTCTCTGTAACAAAAAATATAATACTTATGTAACAATATATTTGATGTCAACATATCTTAGGAACTGGTAGATGTATTAAGAAACCACAATAATTCGAGGCGAAGCCGGTGTGGCAGATGATATATCCTCCGGGCTCACAGTCCGGGAACAATGGTGCAACAATAGGGGGCAATCGATGCAGTTGACTCTTCACCGCAACATTAGTTTCCCACACTTTATTCCGTTGTAGTCTATGGAACCCGTACTATGGTTCCTGCCGGACCCTATCTCCTTTCACACGGTTGCCAAAGTCTAATATCATGCGGTTAATGTGAGCAAATATGAGAAAAAATGATAGGCCACTGATCTGGCGCAATGTTTGTGTCGTATTGTATTGAGTGACATATCTTTAATTCCGTTTACTCTAAAAACTATGCACGGGGGTACGAGGGGCCCCCCCCATAATCCAAACCACCCCAATTAGAAAAATACACACTACCCAAATGGGGATATATATATAATATAATAGATATATATATATATAATATATATATATAATTTAACGTTTGCAGCAAGTTGGGAACATGTTGCTGGGGTGTAATATATTTCTATCCCAGAAGCATGTTAATCCCTTTAGTAATCATTAACTTGCTCCTATTCCCCCAACATTTGTAACGTCTGATATTTTGTTTCAGTGTGCCTAACTTTTTTTACCAAAATTCTGTTTTTTCACACACAATTATGGCGCCTGGATAAATTCACATGTAGCACAGTCAGACCCAACCCTAAACTAGGTTTGGTTTCCTACGATTGGAACCAAAATTACTAAGATAGGATTAGAAAATCCTTTAATCGGATAACTAACTTATTTTGGTCGGGATTTCTGAATTGCCCAAGAAACCATCACAATCCAACAAAATGTTATTAGCAAATTTAATGTTTGTAAAAATAACCGTAAGGTTATGGACCCCGTAATGGGTAAATTAACAGAAATTGCGAGGAGAAAAGTACCGAAGAAAACCGTATATATGATGTTTTCAATTTACGGGGCATTTCCGTTAGTATTTTTTCAAGGTTAAATGCCGAAAATCTCGTAGAATGAACCAGTTCAATTCCCGTAATATATATATTTAAAGCAGCGTAAAATTGTACAGGCATTTTCCCGTATATTCATTTTCTTCTTGACAAGCAACATTAGCCGAGGGCTTGTTGTTCTAATTAACACGTCATCAGTAGCAATATTCCGAGATTAATACCTTTGTTCACCAGACGTTACAAACAGCTAACTTTTCAAGTCAGTATAACTGATTAGAGTATTGTATAGCTGTCGATCAAAACACAGTTATTATACCTTTAAATTTTCTTTACCGCTACTTCTGTTGAGATTCCATGACCTTGGATACCATTTGCCATCGCTAGAAACACCGAACAAAAAGAACCCATTGTTTGGTCCTCTTACCACGTGAAATTTATCGAGAGGGAGGTGGGAAGTCAAATCCGACTTGAAACCGTATTCGTCGCTTTCTATATCTTTGGAATTGGACAACTGAATAAATATAAAAAAAGTGTTGAGCACCATCACATTTTGAAAGCTACGGCGCTGTTTATTGTAAAAAAAACAATAAGCGTACAATTCAACACAATAGACCACCCCAACTACAGGGTGGATTAAAAAAATGCTAAGTAACATTAAAAAATTTTAAGTAACTATAATATCTAACATATGTGGGATCCTCTAAACGTCTGATTTCATTGGATTTTAATTTGTTGCAAAGATCATTCAATTCGGTTTACGTATGACCGAGCTGCAGTCGTTTGAAATCAAGTAGTCGGTTTGGCCTCTGTTAACGGATTCACATTAAAATGAACGGCCTTCAGCGAAGCAAAGGCAGTGTCCAGAAGGAAATCGGGCCATTCATGGAGCATATGAATGTGACCCCACTATTTAACCCCACAAAATTAAGTCACATTTATCATCAACAGGCTATTAAATTTCTATACCTTCATCACTCATACAAATTATTTAAAACAAATTATCATGTAGATCACTTGCTACATGTATCAGTTTCTGGGAGTTGAAGAAACTACCATACTCCAACGTCCCTTAATGTCATGTTTTTGCCACTTTAAAAAAATCACGGAGCGACCCTCTCTTATTTTAGAAGGAAAATTTCCCCTAGATTCTAAAAATAATGGGTTTTTTTTTTTTTTTTGTGTTGATCGTCAGGTTTTAAGTTCATATTCCGACAAGGACGGTTAGGGGATATGAATGAATAGACATCGGTGGGACAACCTTTTGAGTTTTTAAAAAGTGTGTCAATTATTTGTAAACCAAAATATGCCAATCTGAAAAAAGGTGTTTATAAAAAGTATCATTATCACAGGCTCTTGCAATTTAATATACCACTTTTTTGACATTAAACGTAGTAACCTTATCATTTTGGGGAGACCATTTGCTTAGTGGCCGCCGTGCTTCGAATGGGAATCCGTGGGATGGGGAAAGCTGACTATTAATTTTGATCACAAAGCCTTTAGCTCGGGCCCAATGCTTTAACCGACTGGAATATCTTTGTAGCAAATTAAAGATAACGACATAGGCTTTCCGAAGATTGCACAAAATGGCGGCACACGAAAAAAAAACATTTGTTGTTTTTTTTTTTTTTAAAACTTATTTCATTTATTTTTTGCTCACCCTGTACACCAAGAGCCTATATACATTTTAAAATTTTACATTGATTTAAAAAAATTTCGTGATCTTAGCATTCTTTTGTGTGTTAATATTATTCATGGATATCAAACGATAATTTTTTCAGTTGATTCTATTATGTATAAGCAAACGTTCGTATAAAACTCGTTGTAAATTCTACCGTTTACGAACGGCAAAGCAATTTCAGGCAGAATTATTTAATTTCTTCCAGGTAGATCGAAGTGCGTAAGATTAGTACCATTTTGGGCATTTTACGCAGAAAATAATATGGCAGGTGGAAACTCCACACCCCCACCCCTGTACCTTCCCGACTTTGACGGAACACCTTACGCCCCCTGAAGGTAGTAACCTCCAATCTTTTTCGCTAAAATGGCCGCAAAGGATAACCTTACAATTTACATAAAAGCCTTATATCATATTTTTTTTGCGTTTTTGTGCGACAGGGAATCATCCGCGAGGGGTGGTAACCGCTCCCCTCCTGGTTGGACGGGGTTTAAAATCTTGACTTTTCGTGACCTTTTGTTTTGTTTCGTATTTTTTCGTAAAGGGTCACAAAATAGCATCCAAAATGGCATGGAACCCGTATTGTAAGGCGCAACATAAACGTAACTCGAACTACTACAGCCACTCTAACTTTATATCTAGGCGAAAATGCATCGCTAACTCTATTCGAACTCTAAAGGAATTCGTACTCGAGCCTAAAAGCAACTCGAACTCTCCAAAGCACTCGAACTCTAAAAGCAAGTCTAACTCGAACTCTAAAAGTAACACGAACTCGAACTCTACAAGCAACTCGAACTCGACTCTAAATAGCAGACTCGAACTCTACAAGCAACTCGAACTCTAACTCTGACTCTAAAAATCACTCGACCTCAAACTCTAAAAGTAACTCTAACTCTAAAAGCAATTCGACTCGAGCTCGAACTCGACACTCTAACTCGAATATAAAAAATATTACTCATTTCGTTTACTCTAAAAACTATGGACCTGGGACGCATAATCCAAAACCACCACAATTAGAAAACTACCCACTACTCAAATTGGGATTATATATAATATATATATCTATATTATATATATATATATAACAGTTTCAGAAAGTTGGAACATGTTGCTGGGGTGTAATATCTTCTATCCGGAAGCATGTTAATCCCTTTAGTAATCATTAACTTGCTCCTATTCCCCCAACATATTTGTACGCGTCTGATATTTTGTTTCATTTTTGGCTAACTTTTTTTACCAATTCTGGGTTTTTCACACACAATTATGGCGCATGGATAATTAACATGTAGAAGCAGACCCAAACAACTAGGTTTTGTTCATTAGATTGGAACAAAATGTACTAATCGGATTAGAAACTCCTTTAAATCCGGATACTAAACTTCCTTTTGTGTCGGGATTCTGAATTGCCCAGAAACCATCACAATACCAACAAAAATGTTATTTAGAACATTCTAATGTTGTAAAAAATAAACGTAATGTTATGGACCCCGTAATGGGTAATTAACAGCAATTGGGCGAGAAGAAAAGGGGGGGGGGGTACGAGACACCGTTTATATGGCATGTTTTGCAAATTACGGGGGGGGCATTTTCCTTTAGTATTTTTTCCGGTTAAAATGCCGAAAATCTAACGTAGAATGACAGTCCATTCCCCGTAATATATAATATAAAAGCAGCGTAAATTGTCAACAGAGGGCATTTCCCCGTATATTCATTTTTCTCTTGGCCAACACCGATTAGCTCGAGGGCTTGTTGTTCTAATTAACACGTCATCAGTAGCAATATCAGGTTAATACTTTGTTCACCAGACGTAACAAAACAGCTAATTTTCAAGTCAAGTAACTTATTATGAGTATTGTATAGCCTTTCGATCAAAACACAGTTATTAAATCCTTTAATTTTCTTTACCATTCTTTACCGCTACGTTCTGTTAGATTCATGACCTTTGATACCATCTGCCATCGCTAGAAACACCGAACACAAGACCCATTGTTGAGCTCCTCTTCTATAACCCACGTGCAATTTATCGAGAGGAGTGGGAATTCAATCACGATTGAACCAGTAGTCGTCGCTTTCTAGATCTTGAATGACCAACTGAATAATACAAAAAAAGTGTTGAGCACCATCTCCATTTGAAAGCTACGCGCCTGTTTTATTGTAAAAAAATCAAATAATGCGTACATTAAACAATAGAACAACACCAACTACAGGGTGATTAAAAATGCTAAGTAACATTAAAAATTTTAAGTAACATAATCGCTAACATTGTGGTATCATCTAAACCTCCTGAGTTCGTTGTATTAATTTTTGCAAAGATCATTCACATCGTAGATATGGACCGAGCTGCAGTCGTTTGAATCAAAGTAGTCGGTTGGCCTCTGTTAACGGATTCACATTAAAATGACCGGCGTTCGCGAACCAGCATTGTCCAGAAGGAAAATCGGGCCCATTCATGGACTGCAGAATGAACTGTGACACTATTTAACCGCCACAAAATTTCAGTCACCCTTTATCATCACAGGCCTCCTTAAATTTTCTACGTCCTTCATCACTCATAAACATTATTTGAAAAAAATTATACATGTATACACTTTGATACATGTATCAGTTTCAGGTAGGAGTGAATGAAACATACATACTCCAACGTCCCTTAATGTCATGTTTTTTGCCACTTTTAAAAAATCACGGAGTCGACCCCTGCTCTTATTTTGAAGGAAAATTTCCCCTAATCTAAATGATGTTGGTTTTTTTTTGTGGTGATCGCAGGGGGGTTTTTAGGTCATATTCCGACAAGGACGTTAGGGATATGAATGAATAGACAATCGTGACAACTCTTTTTGAGTTTTAAAGTGTTGTCATATTTGTAACCAAAAATAAAAATGGTTAAATATGCCACATCTGGAAAAAAGGTGTGTTTATAATAAAATTATCATTATCACAGTCTTTTGCAACTTTAATATACCACTTATTGACTAAACGTAGTACCCATTACTCATTTTGGGGACCATTTGCCTTTTGGCCGTTGCAATTTCGAATGGGAATCCGTGGATGGGGAAAGGCTGACTACTTAATTGATTCAAAAGCCTTAGCTCGGCCCAAATGCTTAACCGATTGGAATTTCTTTGTAGCAAATTAAAGATAACGACATAGGCTTTCCGAAGATGCACAAAATGGCGGAACACGATCAGGGTCATTTTACTCACAATAACACAGGTACCCAAGCCTATAACATTTTAAAATTTACATTGATTTAAACAAATTCCGTGATCCTTTTGCATCTTTTTTTGTGTATATGCTTATTGATATCAACGATCATTTTTTCAGCTTTGATTCATTATTGTTATAAGCACACTTTCGTATAACTGCGTTGTAATTTCTTACCGTTTACGAACGGAAAGGAAATTCAATGCAGAATTATTAATTTCTTCCAGAGTAGATCGAATCTGCCCGTAAGATTAGGTACACGCACTATACTTAATGCAACGGTCCAGAAAATATAAAATTTACAATTTGGGTTAGGTAAGTCGGTGGAGTATGGATCAAAGAAGGACCCTTTAAATCAGTGATTTGGAATTTTAACCAATTAAAATTCCATAAGGCAATATATGAATTTCCTGACAAAACATTATCCATTCAAACATTTTGCACATTTATTTTATAAATCAAATTTTGATTCAGTGTTGGTCAAATGTCCACCCAGAATGGGTCGAATTTTGAACCAATTTAACACACCAGAATTTAAAGAGATTGAGAACAATGAACTTACATCATATCGTTATAATATGAACTGATTATAAAACGAAGGTTTCAAATGTTAAATGTAAATCAGAATAAAGCAAAAACAGAAAACAAAAAACAAAAAACAAATACAAACAAAAAAAGGAAAACAAACAAATAAAAAACATAAACATAAACGTACAAACAATAACAAAAAAAAATTTAAAAAGTAAAACACAAACCACAAAAAATACCCCAAAAATCAAAGGAAAATGAAATATAACAAAAATGTCAAAATTGAAGAGAACAGCACAATTGACAGAAGTCTGTTTTATTACATGTATTTTCAACATACCTTTAGTGGATGCAGTGCCAATTTCTTTCCTTCTTCTACGATTCACAATAACAACTAAAAATAGAATTGACGTAACAATGACGAATCCCAGCCCACCTAAGCCTGCCATATAAAGAGGATTACTAAGAAGTGCAGATGTCGCAATAGGTGAGATGGTTTCTTGATCTACACTGATACTGGTATTTTCAATTCTATCCATAGCTATTGTTGACGGTAATGTGTCTGAAATGAGAAACATTTTCAAAACATTTTAATTATATCTTTACAATAATTTTCAACGTTCCAAAATATAAATTTGAGGGTAACGTTTTTTTAGGATCGCCGACATGAGACAGAGGGTAAGTGCAGTATTTTCCCGGGCCAGGGAATTTGAGGGGCCTTTGAAAGAGATCATACAAAGGCCAAAAAAATATTAGACTCTTTCATCCAAGTTGGCTTTAAAGGTGCTTGTTCCGATCTTTGGAACCCCCTGACTTATCCGATAGAAGTGTATATTTTGATATCAGATGAAAGGCCGCATAATTCTCATTATCGCCCTGAAATGTCGACCTTCATATCCATCTCTTTCCGAAGATAGAGACAAAATCTGCCATTTTAATGGTTATCCAGAAATGACTCCCTAGCTCTTTTAGATGGACCATACTGCTCGAATCCAAAAGAAACTCATTGAGTGGAATTGAACCACCATTTCATTCTGCGCATTTTGACACCTCACTTGCCTTAATCGCACCAATATTGTTGAATTCGCGATCATTTGAATGAAAAAGAAACAAAATTTAACGTTGCATTGAATGCAATTTGTTTGTTTGATTGGAGTTTAGGTTTTACAATGTATGTGCCTCTGGAGTGCATTTTGGATTTGTTTGAATGATTCACCAATATTGGTGCGAGATGTCAAAATGCGCATAATAAAATGACGGTTAGATCCCACCCTATGATTTTCCATTGGCTGCAACTAATACAAAGTAGGGTCCCTTGAAAAAGAAAGACTTCTTTTTTGTGAAGGGTGTAGGTATGGCTCAAGCAAAAACCTAAAGACGGTGTTGTAATGCACACGATGGGATATGGGATATCCCCCAAAATGACATTTAGTGATTTAAGGGATATCCCATAAATCCCTAAATGCCATTTTGGCCACTTTTCAAAATTACGAGGCCGACCACTTGCCTTGTGTTTACAGGGAAAGTGCTCCTAGATCTAACAACACAAATATCGTTACCTCCCTTTTTGCGGTAATCGTCATGTTGCTAGTCATTTCTCTCTATGGACATAATGGACATAAAGGCGACCTGTTATCTTGTGGAAAATGAAAATTAAAGTTGACTTACCAGAGACATATAAAATCAAATCATTGAAAACCGCTTTTCCTGACATTGGTAACATAGTTTTACAAGTTAAACGTTGAAGATGATGCTCTAAAGTAGGAACGATTTGTAGAACACTTGTGGTATCGACAAGGAATTGTGACGAGGAACTGGGACTAATAATTTCATCAGAGCACATGTTTTCGGTATCTCCTACAATCCACTGTATAAAGGCTTCTGGTCGAGTGCCAACCACCACACACTTAAATTCTTGTGGTATGCCTTTTACGAGAAAGAGTGTCTCTTCTGAAGACAAAGGATTTTGTTCAGCCTGGTTGAAGATGTTGAGAGATGTGTTGGACGGTGGTACACCTAAGAATGTCAAATTGATGAGTTAATCTTAGTTATGTACTACTCATCATTACAAACATCTTGCAGAAGATTCAAATTGAGGATGGTGTACGAAACGAAAAAGGTATTTACGACAACCAAAATGGTGGACATAATCATTTTGAATCATTAATAATAAAATGTTATACCAAAAAGCTACAAAATATCAATCGCAATTCTCAGAAGATGGTATTAATGAAATATTGGGATGATTTTTGGAATAACCCTCAACCTCAAAACATAACCCCAAATCCTAACTTTAATCCTTGCCTATTGATTTTAATGACATTTGATGGGGGCATTAGATACTTGGAATTCACCGATAATTTACACTATGATGAAAGACTCAGGTGCTTTAACAAAAATTGAACAGACGAATAGATCGATGAACAAATGAACAGACTTGTTCATCTACTGGTCGATGAAGAAATATATGAAACTGTGAAATAGTATTCACTTCGTATGTTAACTGTCATGTTAGTAAGCATAAAAGTGCACTTATCCAAAACATTTAAGAAAGGTGGTTTGTAACTTCCAATGAGCGAACAAGGTGACGCCAGTCTCCAAAAAGTATGTCGGACCATTGAAAACACAACGCTGGATGTCCGATCTCACTCAACGTTATCATTGTCGTATTTAGACTAAATTGTCTTTTGGAAGGCATATTACAGGTCCATCCCAATTTTAAAACATAAATGCACTATTTTGGGCTTTTTCTCGTTAATTGCATCTCGTTTTTTTGTTTCATCTCGGTTGTGCCAAATCTCTCCCGTGTCGGCCTGTCAGAGAACCCCTCCATCCCTTTTCTCCATTCAAGATTAGGCTTGTTAACGCCACATCAGGGGGTGATCCAGGATTTGAAAAACGACAAACTTACCGGGGGCTCAAGCTGAAACTTGTCCAAAGGGGCTGATTTTGCAGATTTGCAGAATTACCAGGAGGCGCCCCTCCCCCCCCCCGCCCCCGGCCCCTCCCTAGATAGTGCGCCTGACTATAACACCGTCACGCAAAGTTGGATTTCACAAGAATTTTTTTTACAGATATCTTTTGAAAATCACTACTCTGTGAAGAATGATTGGCGTTCGATTAGAGACTCTTAGATGCCATGCGTAGAACGTGTACCTTGTTTGGAATGTGGCCATGCTTTTGTTCATAGATTGATCGAACAAAAGAAGTCCAGGTTTCAGGTACAGTCACCACCAAACGCGTATTTTCACACATCAAACCTACATGAATCCTCATTCGACTATAGGGCCATTTCACGGAAGGTAAATAATGTTGATGGGACATTTTGTTTGCCTCCAGATCATCCACGCATGCGAAGAATACAACATATACACCTGCTCAATCTGCAGCATTTTAGATATTGCAGGTGACTCCTTTGATTCCTCTGACATGTTTGGGTTGTTTTCTGGAGGCAGGGCCACTGGTCAGTCTGTACAAGTTAGACTATTGCCTCCCGTGAAAGCGCCCTATAATCACGCACTCTTCACCTTTACACGACTGTATACATGTAGGACGACTGAAGACTTGACTGAGTGCTGAATGGGGTAGCCGAGGTGTAACTGTGCACAGGCTACAGAATGTTATATGATGTCAATCTGGTTCACCAAGTGACATAACTTATTTCGTTTTTTCTCGAGACAGTTCGTTGGATTGACACACGTTCATCTATGCTCTTGTTACCGGATCGACTGACCACTTGATGCTTGGTAGATGGAGCAAGCCCCCATCCCGTACACGTTATCACACTCTGGATGTTTTCCATTGTAATGAAACATCGCCATCTTGTAGATGACTCTGTGCGTGATTCTTCAATTTTTTTACTGATCCTTCTGTAGGAGCGGAAAACATTAAAATTAAGAAAACTTCTAATCTCACTGACAGTTGCATAGCATAAAATGAAAAGGACAACGGAGATTAGCAGAAGAGAAGAATTTGAAACTATAGAGGAATGTATTCTGAAAATGAATATTAACACTCTAATCGATGTGATGTATCACCATGTTAGAAATGTATATTCCACCTCAGGCATTGAACCAATCATGAAAAGGTCAAAGCCAAATATCGGAAACGACGATATTCTTGAAGACGGTTCATATAAGTAAATCTAATTTGACAAGAATACGACGTAAGTTTCCCTTAAATTTGTGTTTATTTGTTTTGTTTTGTTTGTTTTAGTGCTCAGTACAACTCCATTTCCGATTTGCAGAATAAACTAATTTGAAATTCAATATAAGAGATTGTAAAAATAAAGTTCAATGGTGATACATGTACAACAATTGCACTCCTTCTAAGCCTGGCACTTTAGAATTGAAGTATTCCTTGTTATCAAATTTGCAGTGTTTTTCGTAAGGCGCCCACTTCTTTTTGACACACTGATGAATTCGGAAACCTTACGGATTCGGAATAAGCCAAGCAAATACCTAAAAGAGGGATGTAATGCACACGATGAGATATCCTTCTAAAACAGGAAAGTTTAATTATATAAAGGCGACCTTTATATCTGTGCGTGATATCTTCAATTTTACTGATCCTGTCTGTAGGAGCTGAAACATGAAAGTAAGAAAATTCTAATCTCACTGAAGTTGCATAAAAGGAAAGGAAACCGGAGAGTAAGGCAGAGAAGAAAGAATTGACTATAAGAGAATGTATTCCTGAAATGAAATCATTAACACTCTATCGAATGTGATGTATCACATGTGTAGGAATGTATATTCCACTCAGGTCATGTACCATCAATGAAAAGGGTCAAGAACAAATATCGGAACCGGCGATATTTGAAGACGGTCAGATAATTATATCTAATTTGACAAGATACGTGAATAAGCCTTTAAATTTGTGTTTATTTGTTTGTGTGTTGTTTGTTTTTAGTTCTCCGTCAACTACTCCATTTCCGATTTGCAGAATAAACTAATTTTAAATTCAAATTAACAATTGTAAAAATAAGTTTCAATGGTGAATACTGTACAGAAATGCCTCTTCTAAGCCTGTCATTTATATGAAGTATTAAAGCCGTGTTAATTCGAATTTGCTGCGGTTTTTCCGTAAGGCGAGTCCACCCCCTTCTTTCTGTTCTGCCACTGAGAAATTCGGAAACACCTTAACGGAATTCGGATAGCCCACATAAACCGTGTGACTTATTCCGTTAAGTTTTTCTAAGTGAGTCACCTTACCGATGCACTCATTTTTTTACTAGCTCATGTCCCTGTTATTATCTAGTGGCGTAACAGGCGGGGGGCAGGGGGGCAGGTTTCCCCCCCTGCCGACTTTGGGCGGGACAAAATGCAAAAATCATGCTAAAAAATCATCCGTTTTTATTTAGCCCTCATGACCGGGAAAAATTGGCCTTTTGACCCCCCTGTAGAGGGAAATTTCCCAAAACGGTGAAATTTGCCCCCTCAGAGCGGGTAGGCCCAATACGCCCCTGTGCTTCATATTTTGGAAAGTGCTTCAAAATGGCCAAGGATGCCAAAGTTGCAGCATATTAAGGGACTATGGGTCTGCCGCTGCACTAAGATTATGGCCGACTTGACGGTGGTCATGGCCCCCCCCCATACCTATCTACGCTGTTTTTTTTTTATTCGTAACCACACCAAGGTGAGACAAACATATGTGAAATTAATTAAAATCAAATAACTTTGTTGATTTTCTTTAAAAGTATATCAATTGTTGCCCCCAATTTTTCCCGCAAGCGATGTCGCGTGACCATGACATATCATAGACTTTAGCAACAATTGGGCTAAAGATCGTCAACAATCAGCCCCTTGTATGCGGAGGAGAAAACCCCTTCAGATTCCTTTTCGTGTGGAGTGCAGGGCCACCGTTACAATATGCCATCGAATCCGCGTATTCATTGAGTTTTATTCAGTAAGCCAAAATACCTGTCCTCGTCACATGAAATACATTTTGAGTTTTTTATAGGTGTGTTCTATTAACTCTGACAGTTTGTGTCCCTAAGCCCCACCAATGTCACGAAAAGAAAATTATTGAACAGCTTAGAGCTACGACTTTGTGCAGAACAAAAATCCTCTTACTGTTTAACTCAATTTCTATTCTAATTTCAATTTTATTCTAATTACTACCGCGTTTTCAAAATACAAAGTCAATGGTATTCAACGACCTTTATATAATACATGTGAACTTGTACAGTACATGGCTTGATTTCTCAAACCACATTTTTGTGAGAAATCCCAGCCATTTACGCACCAGTTTAAATAGATATGATTACATTACCCTTGACTTTTTGTTTGTTATGAATACGCATAAATTGAGTATAAATGGAGTTACGCAATAAGGCTGTTTGTATTTTTAACTTTTCCCCCTGTGCTTTTTGCTAACATGGCAATTTCTCTTTAAAACCTAATACTTATGTTAATTTAGCATACTTACTGAATGTGTTCAATATTACTGACACAGACTAGCAGGGACATATCTTATTGCTTGCTAGACATGGCAGGTGGTGTCAAACTGGAGTGATTTTTAATCTGCCAGTAGTTCATATTACGCAGTGCCTTCCAAAGACCATCCTCTTATATTGGGAGTTGATTAACTTTTGGAGTCGGTAAAGTGGTCAAAGCGGCGGTATCCCATCTTATTAAAGGGATGGGTTTAACGTTTCTGACCAGGCACTGGAAAATGAAGTGTTTCCCGACTCTAACCATAGTACGCTGTCTTGGATTGGTTCTTCATTAACTGACAATTCCATGTGCGAATTAGAAACTGGAACTGAAATGGTAGATTTCATTATTCGCAGCATTTGTATTCGGCCTAAACTTGAACAAATCGATTGCTTCATATTGTAGCGTAATTTGTAGCGTAGAAAGGCTTGAGAAATATCTTTATATGTGCGGCTCGTCTGGCAAGTGGTTGAGATGTTATTTATGTATTGAGAAAATGAGCAAACCGTCTTCGACACAAGCTTATAGTAGATTCAACCCATCGTGTCACCGGAGGAAAAGTTTTTGGACAGCGTCGATTAGTTGGGAGAGGAGGCAAAAAGAAAATATGTGGCCCGATTCCCTGTTTCATGAAAGAACTAGAATCTGGCCTTCATGTTGACGTCAATTTTACACAATACCACGAAGCAAGTACGATTAGTCAGAATGTTTTCATGTAGCTATAATGCGCTTACTTTGACTTTAATGCCTTTTATTAAGCATGCATCGATTTTTTCTCCTCATCGGACCTACGGTGTTAATTTTAATTTCCCCCACACACATGCCCCTCATTCAATGCCCATACCTTGGAAAGTACTAGAGGTGACACGATGGGTTTAATCTACTATAGTACATACTAATTTAGAGACAAAATAAGCTTTTATCAGAAAAATTCCGAAGGGAAATGGAATTATTATACGATACGCATCTTCACACATTAACCTGAGGTAGATGTCCTTTCAACTGTTAAAAGACTGTTTAAACATTTTCGTACTGTTAGAACACGGATGAACATTCATACAACCAGTGTCGTAATATATTTCTCTCTTTTTTTAATAATATCTAAAAATACCAAAAATGGTAGTTCAACCTTGTAATACTAAGATGGCGAATTATAAATGATCAATGGATTAAATGAGAATCTAGAATTGTCATCATTATTCACCGGTGCCAACGAATGTACTTATGGTTTTAATTTATTTATTTTCGGAACCACACTAGACACCGTTCGGTTAATTTCAAAGTATCATGTATTTTTTGAGTTGCACACAACGTAAGCTTTTTCGAATGCGCTACGCTTGAAACGGTTTTATAGAAAAAAAGATATGGCAGCCATGCATGTATTCCCAATTTTGATTTCTTTATATGAAATGAGATCCACCGATACTTTGCATACACGTATCTGTAGTAGTGTGCACACGCAGAAGGCACACACAAACACTTAATATTGTTTACCATTCTATTATTACAGTTTCTGTCATTTTTGTAAATTACCTAGTCACGTTGATCTTAACTTGAGCTGTTATCCCTGTTGGGTTAACACTATTCCTTGCGGTACTAGTCAGAAGTGCATTGTGAATTCCCTGTATGATGGGATGCCATACAGTCCAGATACTTTTAGTATCAAACAAATCTCCATCGGGCTGAATGATTTCAGTGACGATCAATAAATATCCGTTTTTATTGTTATAAAAAGGGAAGCATTTGTTTCGTCGTTGTGGCTTCGCAGGATATATTGATGGACTTGCTTTGCACATATTAAGAGTACTGTCGATATCACCATTGACAAATGAAACAAATTCTCCAATATGGGGTTATTGGCAGAATGGCCCACCTTCTTGGTTCATCTGAAATAATAACAGGAAATAACGCATGGACATTTTTGAACATTAGTTTAAGATATTGTAAACTATGTTAATTCATTGACTGATTGTTCAAATAAAACATTATTGAAGCGAAAAGGCACTAATGGCTAAAAGTGCCGTAGTAGTGTAGAAGTAGCCAATAGTGTCCCGTAACAAATGTTACATTGGAGGTTCTGTTGGTTAGTAGTGATCATGGTGATAGTAGTAAGGTCTAGAAGTGTAGTTTGTATAGTTGTAAAGTATAGTATTAGCCGTAGCAGACCGTACAGTAGTAGTAAGTAAGTATAGTAGTAAGCACAGTAGCAGTAGTAGTAGCAGTAGCATTAGTAGTAGTAGTACTTTGTAATAGTAGTATTAGTATTAGTGGTGGAAGTCGTATCGTAGTGGTAGTAGCAGCAGCGGTTAAAGTAAAATAGAAGAGTAGTCTTAGAAGTAGTGGTGGTGGTGGTTGTGGTGGTGATGTTGGTGGTGGTGGTGATGGTGGGATGGTGCAGTGAAGTGTAGTCTATTGGAGTAGCAGCAGCGGTTAAAGTAAACTAGTTTTACATTGTTTGATGTATAAACAGAAACGTACCAGTTACTGACACGTAATCTGTAAAAGAACGGGGAAAAATTGGTACGTAAACTTCAATAAATCTCTCCCCAAATATTCAGCATGATGCAAAGTGGGACTTGTTTCTTCATATCTGTTTTCCGTGCTTCGTCCTGTGCAGGTCAAAGTTTCATGCCTTGGAGTTCACAGTGTAGAAATGAGCTAAAGTACCAGTTGTTTTAAGTAATCCTCATTATATATCACTGACTATTGGGCTACAAGAACCTGTATAATAAAATAATGGTTGGAATGTTTCATTACAAGGAATGAAAGTATTACTATTAACTTTATGTTTACGGCACAATCATTGATTCTATAATTAAAAAAATGATCAGAGTGTGTATAGGTGTCTCATATTCGACAATTGATTTTAAAGGTTCCCAGGAAATGAGATGATAAACCTATCCCAAATCTTTACGGGGGCCAATTCCATTCCAATAAACCAGGCCACAAAAAAAGAATACACCACCAGTGACATCATTAGTAAAACTATTGATTTTTCAGTATGCACATGATAGATTCACACCAGTCCACATTAATCTCTGAAAATCAGTAGTCACTAATGATGTTCCACCAAACCCATATAGTGAATGTCTTTCTCGCCCCTCCTTGTAAGCTTTGACACAACCCACACTTCTATTTGCTTTCCTGGGACCTTTAAGGGACACTATGGCATTAAAATACTTAGACTTAATTAAATAGACCCTTGATGAAGTCACTTCCACAAATTTGAAAACAAATTTGATGTTTACATCTGTAACAAGAATAGTCTTTTAAAAAGACAACCATCGCTTAGTGAGGATGTTAGTATGTTAGTGTAAATACTTGAGATCACAGGAAACCCTCTCATATTAGATAGATTATACAGTGTGAGTCAAAATGATTGTTCCCCAAATATTCGGATTTTTTTCTTGTCAAACTGTGCAAGGTAGCTCTTAAAAGTGTAAATAGTTCAAAAATACATTTAAATAGCTTTCACAGGAATTTTGAATTATTCAATTTTGTTCAGGCAATCAATATCTGCACTCATTTAAATAAACGCCCTCAAATTTGCCTTTGTACAAGATTCTATTGATTTGGTTATCAAAGCGCAAATTTCAAGTCGGATACCTAATGTATGCTTTACACACTGCTGGATAAATGATGGATTCCAGATGAATGGCACAGTATCTACGTGATATGTAATATCATATGTTCAAAATGTCTTTATATGTTTTGTGTACTCTACAGCATCAAAGGTGCGATTGTTTTTAAACATTCGTTTCATTAAGCTGAATGCAGAGAAAAAGTGCAATTCTGTTATTTTCTGAAAAATATTGGAAAAGTGCAATTCTGTTATCTTCTGAAAATTATTAAGTTATGATTAATGCAACAACAAGTGTAATTCTATTTTGACTGTTTAGAATTCTCCAAGGTTGGAATGAACTCGTTTTTAACTATTAACTAAGGCAAAACCAAAAGATATTGAAAAATACACACCAAAACAGGTTTCAATTTAAGTGCTACACCTTAGTTGGCCAAAGGTCAAAGGTCAGACTTTTTGGAACAAATTTCTTTCATGATAAATATTATAATTTTGTGCTTCAATATCTCTATCATGAATAAATGCGACAAGCAAGAAAGTTCTATGCCTATCTCGTTTTTCTGGATCCTGGTTTGTGAATTACACTGTTAACAAGTTTACTGTACTAAATGTGAATTTCCCTAAATTGGTACACGCGGCAATTTAGGAGCCCTCTAAAAAGAGGTCATAACTTGAAAATAAAAAAACATGAATCTCGGGATTTTTGACATGATGATTGAGAAGTAAATATATGTTAATATAAAGTATATAATAATATTCTAAAAAGGTTACAAATATTTTTAATATTTTTTTTTTCATCGGGGAACAATCATTTTGACTCGCACTGTATAACCACAGTATATTTCAGGCATCAACCATACTCATGCATCAACCTTTAATTTTGAAATACCACGGGTTTGGAAACGCCATCCTTTATACAGCCATATCCATTTCATAGGTGAGTGCCCCCCTGTTATGATTGTTCAGCAATGTGGAAGATTCTAAATATTTTAACCACAGTCCATTGCACCGAGATTACAAAATTCAAACTTACAGGAAACAGTTTTAAAACAACGCTTGTCACTATGAGGCAACTCCTATGGCACAGTTCATTAGCTTTCATTCACAAGTGTATTTAGAAAACACACCCCCTGAGTTGTGTATAATTATATGATACCTAGAATACACAAGATCAGCTCATGTCAATGCATGTACAAGTACAACCCACTGAACTGTACCCTTGGTTGATGAGCATATTGTAACTCATGGTGCGTGTTATCTGCGCATTGTACACACAAGACCATGGGTCAGATCATCCATTACATATGTCAATGAACTGAGAAGTTATCCACTGTGATGGGTGGGCTGTCATCCAATCAAAAGTTTTATTTCTAGCTGCTTAGGAAATGTAGATGAATTTCCTAGTAGGCATATACCATGTCCTTAATTCTTGTAATAATTGGAACCAGAGGACTTTGCACTGCTACATGAGACAACTACCCAACTCTGCATGACTGTGATATTCTGTCAATCATTTGCTTGCTGCACATATGCTAAGGTAACTTGCAATGTTGTGGCTCTTATCCACTCCGACTTTATACCATCTTCGATGGAAAAACAGTAAAACAGCAAGAGTTTGTGGCATTTCGTGGCAATTCCTGCCACGGAAAATCAAGGTGTTGACAATTCCAAAGCATTCAGACTGAGATTCAGACATTGTATACTTCAGCAGGCTTGTAGTAATGTATTGATCTGAAAGGGGTATTAGCCGGGATTAGCACATTACGTCCCTTACGTCCCTAGAGGAAAATCTGACAAAAACTGCAAAAGTGAGGTGGCGGTATGTTTCTTGTTAGATCTAGGAGGGATTTCTCCCAAGGCAGGGCTTGAGAGGGGCATTTTGAAGCAGTTACGGGACGTTAGGGATATACGGAATAGGGATATGAAATAGCAATGATGACTGCGTGTTTTTCAAGTTTGATAAAATGCTTGGCAGTAATGTCATCATCCTTGGCTGAGAAATGAAGCTTAGAAGGAAAATAATATTAGTTACTTTTCCCTCTTTTTACAAAACGTAAACACCCGAATTGCTTTCAAATTTGTGGAAGTGATTTAGGGTCCATTTTATTATGTTGAAATATTTTGTCATGCCATTGTGTCCCTTTAGAAGAAAGCAACCCTAATGAGGGTATAAAATGTGATATTTCAGTCAAAATTGGCTTAATGCGTACGGTCAGCAGTAGTAGCACATTCAAAAATGAGTGTGCTTAGTACTGTAAATTGACTTAAAATGATTAATCGTAAACACTCTGATGGTGCATTTTGCTTCTTCTTATCGTGTCTAAAAACAGTGGTTCTCAAATATGATCCAGCCAGAGATGGGTATAACGTCTGGCTGCTTCCCTGAATTCCGCAAGGTCCTTGTTTGTGCACTGTTGCTCAAGCAGTGGGCAGACCAAGAGATGTTCCATTGTCTGTGGTGCTGTTCCACAACCACAGGTAGTGTCCTGATCTGCTTCCAGGTAGCCCCACTTCTGCAAGGAAACCTTAGACCGGCCAATTCTGGTTATCAATCTGTTGAGGCATCGCCATTCAGCCCATGAGGAGTCAGCTCCAGGTGGGAAATGCTCACCAGGATCAATATACCAATCGGTGCTATTGGTTGGTGGCAAGTCTTTCATTCCACAAGGCGACTCTCTTAACCTGTTTCAAGAGGTCTGACTTCGCTTAAGAAACTCTCTCTGGATTTGCTGTTATGACCAAATGTTTGTATCACTCTACCCCATAGGCCACTGTTGTAATTGCTGTCGGTTTACTGACAGAATATACAAAAGAACGAGTAGATTGAATTTGCACGTAATATTAGGCATTATGTACTATACTTAGGCCGACGGTTCACGAAATGCCCCTTTAAAATTGCCACAAATACCCTTATTTCATTTGAGAAATCTTAACAACACAAGCATAGATTATATTACATTACGGTAAATTGTGCATAACTCACTTCTGGTTTGGAAATGTTTCTTTCATATTCATGTTCATAACATCAATGTGTCACAGAACTACGTTAATTGCGACTTTTACATTAGAACAACTCCGGAAATTAGACCCAGTTTAAAAGAGTCTATAGCATCTTGCCTTAGGCATGACATAGATGGCGATTCAAGGTATGTCGAATGTTTAAACACCTTGCTGTATAGGAATTTCCATTGATTTTCTTATCTTAAAACGGTAAAGAAAGGTTCCCTTTCCTTTCTCTCTCTCTCTCTCTCTCTCTATCTGTGAGGTTTTTTTACATAAATCAATTAGCAATACAATTTCAAGCTTTCTTGATAAATGGTTAGGGTAAAACAAAACACAATGGTGAGTTGAGAATTACAAGTTTGTAACTGACATTTTGGTCATTTGGAAAATATAGACTTTTAAAAACAATATTAACAAAATATATTTTATCGGAAGTGGGACTTTCCAAAAAATGCATTTTGAAAATCCAAATAATTTATATATCGCGTTTAAAGGTGCAACGATAGATTTTGGGGCACCCACATATTGTGTCATATGTAGTGATTTAATATAGATAAGACCAAATAGATTCTTACCTTGTCTTTGGTTACAGAAATGCCTTGAGAGTGAAAACAAAAATGCGATTTTGATTTTCTTCATTTCAATATAAAACATAGGCTGAATTTCGTATTTGCTCCTATACGAAATTACAAATTTCACAATTTTTGTACCAAAGAAATATTTTTCAGCTTACTCCTTTCGCATGGGGACATTTTGGATAAAAAGCTTTATATCGGTGCAAAAATCAGAATTTTCATATTTTTTAGGGACATTTGTTATGTGAAATCTCTCGTTGCACCTTTAAAGCTTAGTAAATGTTCATTTCAAAATATTGTTATTACACCAAAACGCAAAATGATAGGGCCTTGTAATTATCAGCTAACGATATGCAGCTCTTTCAAACCACACCACTGATTTTATTTAAAGGCTGACTCAGAGATTTCCCGACGAGGGCGCACTCAATTTTCAAACAATCGTGTATTTTGCATATGCATAATACTTGTATACCAATCACTGTGTGAAATAACTAAGTTCAAAGTCCTTCATATATCCCTAAATTCCTAAATGCCATTTTTGCCACTTTAAAAAATCACGAGATGGACCCCTGCCTTGTATTTAAAGGGAAAGTGCTCCTATAGATCTAACAACACAAACACCGCTACCCTCCCCCCTTTTTTTGCGGTAATCGTCAGTTTGTTTGTCATTTTCTTTAGGGACGTAAGGGATAATATAAAATCACAACTTTGTTACAAAATTTTCGTTATACACGGTTTCCTATGGCACTGTTATACTCAGCATAAATGTTTACTGCATGAAAACGAAAAATCCGATTCAGTTGTAACTTTGGAATTAAGCATTTTTAGGTGACTATCTTTAGCTCTAGATGACTATTTTTAAATACTACACACACAAAAAAAATAAATTACAAAATCTCTGAGTCGGCCTTTAAGATAAGCAGCTTTATTTATATTTGATCTCTCGATTGAGCTACATTTTGACAAACTGACATTCGAGTTCAATTCGTCTTATTTGACGAGAACCACAGAGAAGCTTATTGACCTTATCAGGTAATCAGATACAGTAATTGTAAAAGGGGTCCATTAAGATCAAATTTAATATAACAACTTAATGCCTAACTCAGTTCATTTAAATGGTCATTTAATAATCGTATTGATGGAACATAATTATATTTCGGGTTTGCGCGAAACGATGAATACCTTTACTTTAGGTGTTTTTGTTATGGCTTAAGGTAGAAGAATCCCAATCAACTTCCATTTTTTGCTAAAAACCATTTGGCTATAAAAAAAATGTGCACCATTTCAATACATATTTTTTTTTTGAAAAATGACATTTTAAAAATGCATGTTTTTTTTGCTATTTTCCCCATTTTTCTCAATTTCGAATTTTACGCGATAGTATAATTTTGATGCACAATATCTCCAGTTTTCTAACTTCAGTTGAAAAGAAATTTGGCAGAATTATTCTATGGATACTTCAGTGATTTTCGTATGTTATTAATCTTGTGCTCTTTACAATTTAAAAAAAAATAAAAATGTCAATATATGGGGAATGAACTAAGAAGTTTAAATACCAATTAAGAAGTTGATAGGTGGTATAGTTTTATCAGGAGGATGCATCAAAATTTGGTCAATATGGCCACCAATGGCGGCCATATCGGATCCCTATTTTGCATAATGTATGCGAAAACCATTATTTTGCATATAATTCATTATATTTTTCATATCATCCATGAAAATCAAAGAAAAATGTAGAAATAAGGAAAAAGTGTTAATTGGAATACTTTTACCTTAACCCGTTGTGGAAAATGACAACATATGAGAAAGAAATGCAGAATCAAGAGAAAAGGACGAGAATTTGAAATTAGAAAGACTTACGTCAGAATTTACAACCAAACCGCCGGGCGCAGGTTTAAATTCCTCACCACCAATAGACCACGTGATCTCAGACGCCACCGAAGAGTCCTTAATAACACACGTGAACGTATTTGTAACTCCTAAAATAACATTTACAATTACATGACCCGACATATTTTCGTATAAATCTATATTATCACGACCACTGTGGTGAAGTTGTATTCCTCTTGCGGTAGGAGGCCCTGTATTATTAAATCAAACGGTGAAAGAAAACGAAATCAATGGTCAGTGAAACATAGTTAACGCATGTTGTGGACGTTGATTTTGAGTTTGATTCGAATTTGCGGAGTAATAAATCGAAAACAACTTTTGGTTAATTTAATACTAACGTTTACAATACATTACTACATCCATTGTTAGTTGCAACCAACTTGCCACAAATTTAATAAAGCGAGACAAATAGCTATCAAAAACATCAAGTCTTCTGTTGACATTTATTTTAATGCACGGACACCTTTGTAGCTGATTTAAAAGAATACAGCATGCAGGCTGAAATCAATTTATATGCATAACAAGGCAAGGTCGTTGTTTGCGACATAATAATGCATGGCGGGCGATATGTGTTACCGTAACCAAGCCTGACATCATTATTATACTGATTTTTTTCCCTGATTTTATATTATGTATTAGCAGGATTATGTATTTAGAAGGTCATCTCCTTCTAAATACATAATATATAATTACGACCCCTTGAGACTCTAAAATAATGACTGAAATACATTAGCCCTCGCTTCTCTAGTATCCACGTAAATACAGTCCTCTGTGGTCCAGTGGTAAATCCCACGCCTAGTTAGCGAGATGGGATCGGGTTCGAGACCGTGTATTTTTCGTCTTTATTTTATTCAATGCCCGCCAGTTTCTCCGAGTTTCTATATAATATTTATATTTTATATTAGTTGATTTCTACTTCTTATACTCTAGAAATGGAATAACGATTAAATCACCGAAAGGACTCAGTGGAATTTGAACCAGCAACCTTCTGCTCATAGTTTCAATCCAAAACACAATGTAAAGACGCAACTCCTCCAAGCACTAACACAGAATACACACCACTCCCATATTTTTCAGTTATATACAGCATACACTGCAGATTAGTAATCGAAAGTAATGTCTTCCAACAAAATCAGCAACAAAATAATGGATTTCAGATATTCCGCCTTCAGCTTTTCTACATCAATACCGATTTTGCTTACAAGTCAACGTATTTGCGGGCGAAGGGCAAATTTTGACAGAATTCTGTAAATAGGGGTGTCGCACCCACACCCCTCTAGGATCGGCCCTGGCGACATTTTGCACAGGTCTGCAGGCTTTGGTCTGTAGTTATGCTCCAGGAGCATATGGTCCAGGACAATAGGTCCTGGAGCATAAATAATCTGGAGAAATATTCAAATTTGAATGAAGATGCTCCAGGAGCATATGGTCCAGGACAATAGGTCCTGGGGCATAAATAATCTGGAGAAATATTCAAATTTGAATGAAGATGCTCCAGGAGCATATGGCAAATATGCCCCTGGAGCAGTACTGGAGTTGACTGAAATATTTTTCCAGATTATTATGCTCCAGGAACATAGTCAAATATGCTCCTGGATGATATTTGACTTAAACTATTTTTTCCAGATTATTTATGCTCCAGAACCATATAGCCCAGGACCATAGAGTCCTGGATAATATGCTCCTGGAGCATAATTTTGGGACAAAATCTCATATAAGTGCAAAGCTATATAAAATCAGGCCCATGTTATAGCATGTGAGAATTATTTTTGTGATGCCAATAAATGTAAATGTATACCTTTTCTTGGTCTTCGCTTTTTCAACTATAGTCGCCGTAATAATTGTTTGATATGGCACGCTCCACGTATCAAATCATGGCGAGTTTTCCCGCGCATGTCGAGTTTCACGCGCTGTGTATCGAGTTTTCCTCGCCATATGTCGAGTGTGCAGCGTTATATGTCGAGTTTACAGCGCTATCTGTCCAGTTTGCCCTCTATACATCGAGTTGCTCTCTATTTGGTGAGTTTAACATAAATCATGTCCAGTTTTCCTCATGTCCAGAAAAAAATCATGCCGAGTTTCAAAATCATGGCGAGTTTGCTCATGTTGAGAAAAAAATCATGTCCAGTTTGCACATGTTGAAAAAAATCATGTCCATTTTTTTAAAACTCGGCATGATTTATTCTGGACATGATTTATTCTGGACATGATTTATGAAACTCGGCACATAGAGTTCAAACTGGATAGGCAGCGCTGTAAACTCGACATATAGCGGGGTAAACTCCCGATTATGCGCAGCGCATGAAACTCGACATGCGCAGGTAAACTCGCCATGATTTTGATACGTGGAGCGTGCCATAGTAGTTTTGAACTAAAGGTTCATTCATAATTCACTGCAAACCTACGTTGCGGTAATTTGCAGTGCTCGAATTCGGTCTCTGTCCAAGTATATCTGCATTGCGGTACGCAACGAGTTAAATTTTCTTTTAGCTGCAGCGCAACGGGTTACGTGAGTTGCTGCAGCAGTGAATCAAATATCGGCACTGCAGCTGCCAGTGCAGTCGAGTATGAACGAACTAAGCGTACGCAGGACCATCTTGTGCGAACCTGTACAACCGGTCGTATCGGCGTGTTATTTAACATCGTTGTGTTTGACGCCGGCTGTTACAAACGCAGTTCGACCTTTACGCCACACATGCAGCAAAATTGGTTCGAATCAGTTCAAACAATTATTACTCAGAGTATAATAGAAAATATAATGTATGTAGACCTCGTATGATGTAAGCGATTCATTATGATTAGTGATGTTTTAAAAATTCATGGAATGTCTATTAACGCTTTGTCGAAACATAATTTATCCGTTTCATTGCTTTTTACAAACCCCCCCCACCCCACCCCCCTCGTTTACAAGATGTAGAGCTATTTAGAAGCCCACTGTTAGCATGACGAATTTATCAGTTTAAGCAATGTATTATCTGGGTGTGTTATACGAAATAAAGCGCACTGCAAGTTCTTTTTAGACTGAGTCATCTGAGACAATGTGGGTCTCTAAATTTTTCATCTAAACCCGCTTTCGATCAAAGTACACTAAAATTAAACCAAAAGAACTTGCAAAGGTAATGCTAGTTGCTACAGACAAACACCACATTGCTGACAATGACATTCCTATTGATTATTTAATTTTTGCTGTTTTATCAATCTGCTTAGTGTCTTCTTTAGGAACGTTTTGGCTTTTTTTCTTTAACCCTCGTCTACCTGAGCCATTTTTTTTGTAACAAAACTACCGAAGGGGGGGGGGTGAGTTACCACCCCCCCCCTGTGAATTTTTTTCGTTACTGAACACCCGATGCCTGTAAATTTGGTACCAAAGGATAGCTTAGAGTTTCTTCTTTCCATTGGTACCAAAATATCCCCAATTATGACGTCACCAGACGTCATCTGTTGAGTAAAGTCCTACAATACTGTATATAGGGTGTAAAATTGATATTTTTTTCCGCAATTTTAGCGACTCAAACTCAAAACCTTATTATAGCTCTAAAATGCTGTCATTAGATAAAACTAGTCATTTCCCAGCAAGTCTAGAGCAAAAAAACCGCATGGAAATCCTGATTTTCTAACCTTTTTGGCGAAACATTGAATTTTTCCACTGTGTGTGTCATGGAACATGGCCATTTGTTGGGTGATTCGAACTTTATGACGTCATTGTGACGTACGTAATGCTAGGCATGTTGGTACATTTGCATTTTGGTATCAATGTAAAGAGGAATTACTATAGCTATCATTGTACAACAATCAAGTGTCTGTGATGTTCCTGGTGTTGTGTTACGCAGGTTGGTCGTTCTCTTCCGAAGGGGGGTGGTTAACCCCCCCCCCCCCCCCCCCATACTCCTTTGGATCCACCCTGTACTCTTTACCTATATACCCCGGTTAATTTGTTTGTTTTTTGGATGAAAAGGAGGCGGAACATGTCATTGACAATTACATTAAATAATTTGGCACCAAAAAAGGGGGTTTAGCAAGCCGGGAAAAAAAAAACTGAGGGGCTTGGTAACCACCCCCCCCCCCTTGGTAGAACGATGGTTAATAACATGACATTTTTTAAAGATTCACATAGGTGACCAGCCAAGGTCGTCATCAAATGCAATAAATAAGTGTTCAATAAATTCAATGGCAAATAATAATGACAGTCCGGCGAAATCCTCTCGAAATGCTGCCCTTGCCGAGGACATTGAAATTGACGTGCAAAGGCCATCCCTTGATGGAAATAAGGTGGCTATAGAAAAAGGACAGATAGAGAAAAAAGAAAGAATTGAAATAGCGTGTAAGAGAGAACGTAAATGAAAAACAAAAGCAAAATGAGAAGAATTGTATTGAAAAGAGCGATAAGAAGATTAGAGTAAAAAGGGGAAAGAAGAGGTACAGGTATGTGAGGGGAGAGAGTAGAGACCGCATAGAGATAGAGAGAGAAGAGTGCCCAATATCCATCCCAATGTTGACTTATTTCTTGCACTTACTGTAAGATGGGGTAACATCCTGCCGATGTGTTTATCTTGAAGCAAAAAAAAAAAAAAAAAAAGCAAGAAAAAAAAAAAAAAAAAAAAACTACAAGGGGTCTGAAAGGGAGTTGTGGGCAAAGCGGGGTTTGAAGTGAGTATTCAGTGGAGGGTGAACAGTATGAAAAGGATCACAAGTATAAGTTCACGGTTGGGTGAATGAGTAGAGGAAGATGGGGATACATGGTCCGGTGGGTGGTGAGGGGTTGTGTGTGTGGGTAAAAAAAAAGCCATCATGCTTTTCCTCATTCAACTTCTTCTTTTCTGACAGGATGGATCCCCTGTTTTAATATGAAAAATAAGGAAATAAACTCACTGTCTAATTAAAATTCAACAACACAAGTTTAAAGGAAAAAAAAATAAGCGAGTGAAGGATCAACGAGCGAGTGATTGATTATTTATGTTTTTATTTTAATTATTATCTATTTACACAAGCCACCGAACTTATGGCAAAGAAAGAATGAGTGGTCTTTGTAAATTTCGCCAACCTTTGTATATTTTTTGGTTTTGTTTGTTCGTTTTTAGGGGTTATTGGGCTGTGCACAAATATAAAAAAGTAACGACCTTGCGTTTATAATCAATAGTGGATCTGCGTCAGACTTCCCAAAAGATAACGTACACGTTTAAGTTTTATATTTTGCACTAAATACATTTGGGGAATTTTTGTAGGCAAAAGAAATAATCTCACAACACGAATGATAATACATTTTGGAGTCACTTTTAGGTAACCATTATCTATTTGAACAATTCTTCCAAATACTAACACACCATTAGTTATATAGAAATCGCGGTAATTGCTTTTGGTATAACATAAAACAGAAAGCTGAGGTTGTAATTTATATTGCCCATTTTTCCCTGCAATGCATAGGTTGTTTGTATCTCAAATGTTTTGGAATGAAGCAACCTTAAAGCTTTATTAAGTATGCAAACCAAAACCCACAAGAGTTAAAAATGTCTATGGAAGTAAAAAAAGGGTGCATTTGAATTTGATCTCGCATACCGTAAAGTGAAATAAGAACTGATATCTTAAGCATCAAACGCCATTTAGAATATATTTTTTGAAACCTACTGCTTTCTCCAACGTTGACGTGAATTGACGTCTAAATAGTCGTTTTTTATTAACCACTCACCCCGAGGTCACCTTTAATCAACACATGTTTCACCTATCCTATAAATACACAATAATGTCTAGGTTCTACGTCATAAATTATGTAAGCAAAAGCAATGTGTATTTCTGTAGGTGTGAAGAAACAATGAGATATCAATTCGTAAAGGCATCAAAGAGTATTTCTCATCAGGCGCACATGTAGATATCAAAAATCGCTTTTAGCGCACTTCTCTTTTCAGATGTTGGAGTTTTTTCCTGTTTTTAATTTCAGTCATCAAAAGATAAGCGGCTAGGGGCGACGGTGGTTGTAGTTGTGTAGTAATTTTTCAATGACAGGCTTCTGGAGTACTGCCATTTACAGAACCCTGCTTCACTAGCGACCTCTGATGATTTCAGTAGTCTAAACGAAATAAAGAGCATTTTCCCCCCGTATAACTGAATTAATGAGGGTCACTCAGAGACCCGGGGTTTTTAATCACAACACCTTCACTCATTGTCAAACGAAGTTGATAAGACGATTTGCTTCATTACGTCGAATTTATAGTTAATTCTTATTTCTCTTCAAAAAAAAATAAGACTGTTCGCAGCCCAAGAAAAAAAAAGATAAGAAAAAAAAAAAAAAACAACACTAGACCGCACTTATAATAAGAATGTAATAAGTAATAGCAAGGGTTTGCAAAGCTGCCGGAGGGGGGGGGGGGTAACTCATTGGAAAAGGGTAGTTACACGTATGTGCCGCCGATATGGGTCACATTTTCACGCCTTACTATAACAATGGGGCGTTTTTCCCACCAGGCTACTACAAAGATGGGTCACTTTTTGAGGTAATTGCTACTATATAAGGCGTCATTTTTAATTTTTGGTCTCATTTTTACTACTGAAATGGGTTCTGATTTCGATTTTCCTAAAATCACAATGAAAATGGTTGATTTTCGGATTTTTGGAAAAAGTTACTATGAAAATGGGCCGATTTTGCTAAGCTTTACTATAAAAATGGTGCGAAATTTCAAAGCCAAATTATGTAAGGGTTCGAAATTTTGGAACCAGCTATATAAATGGGTCATTATTTTTGTATAATTTGGTCACTGTAAAATATAGTCGAGTTTTTTACCCGGTGGACGCACACACGTACCCCCCCCAATATTTGGTCGAGTACCCCCCCCCCCCGGGGGCAAAGTGCTAAATGGCATAGATATTAAACACCCACCGTCAGCTTTGTGTAAAGAAGCTTCAATCAAGAAACCTTTCTCTTTGGGAACGCCGCTCTTGCTAACAAAATGTAACCAAGTATCACGGGCATTGGTAAACACAATCTTGGAGCATCAGTTCCTGTTAAATGGGTACTATCATCATGCCAGTTTACATCCTTGGAAAGGGTTAAGAAATCTAAATTTCTATTAGATGAAACTGCAAGAATTCCAGCTGTAGGATACTGCCTTCCTCGACTTGTATATGCCATTCACAATTCTGGTTTTCACTGAATAGGTTGTGGGTAATTAGGAGTGCTTATGTTGACCGTTGTTTCTCTCTCTACAGTCAAAACGTGTACATCTGAATGTAAGATAAGCATGTAAGAACTTATTGGTGATTAATTTACTTTAATCCTTATTTTGGTATTAGTTTTAGTACTTGTAAAGTGATTTGCAAATAATCATATCATTATATAAAAAAAATCGCCAAATCGAATCGATACGGATTTATGCCAAGATATCTGTAAGTATTACCTCTAGGCCAACTTTAATATGTACTTAAACCCTTTGGGAATATAAATCAAGGAAAAGAAAAAATAAAAATATTGATATTTGACTCAGGAATATGAAACATCATCAACTTAAAATTGCTATGTAAAATAAAATAAAATAATAAATGCCAACAAAATGGCGGAATTTATGACCCCGTGGTTGATCATTATCTCTAAAATTATGATCACTACAAAAGTGTCACTATTGTTGTATATGATTGTTTGCGCCATTTACTTTCATAAAATGCTGCCGTAATTGTAGGTCCTACGTTGATGTTTCAGAAGATATAACACACAACACACACTCATCCATTGTGATGTGGGATCCTCAATCAATTATGGCCATAATAATATTCTTAAATAAATGACAATCTATTTAGTGTTGTACGTCCTGAATTATCTTTTACCGTGGTTTTTGA
Source organism: Ophioderma brevispina (assembly GCA_023653785.1). Lineage (NCBI taxonomy): Eukaryota > Metazoa > Echinodermata > Ophiuroidea > Amphilepidida > Ophiodermatidae > Ophioderma > Ophioderma brevispina. The sequence continues at coordinate 59,643 of JAMKCH010066403.1, forward strand.
ATATTCGCCTTCATAGAAATGTAGTGAACATGTGAAATGGTTATATATGGACCTTGAGGTTAGAAAAGATAGTGCATTCGCTTGTTCAAAACCAACGTATATTTCTCTAGTGTGCTTAGTACAGAAACAGTATTCTATTGTTTTATTTCTATTTTTACGCTTATTTTGTGAGAATTTAAAGGATATTTGTTTGTAATGACGTTTAAGAATACAATTGCATTGCTATTTGGTGAGCACGTTTAAATTGTCCATGAGTGTTATTCCGTAGTTTTCAGTAAACAGCATGTTGACAAGATGGCTAAAACTAATTTGGTGAATTTGATGAATTTTAAATCTCATTATAGAACAGGTCAACAAATTCCATATTTCCGTTAACGTTGATTCCAATTATATTTTTTTCCGGCGAAATCGGTGCTCATCGTTAAAACGGATGCTGTAGATGCAATTCAATGCCACGTTCATTTTGTGTTGGAATTAAAATTTTCACAGCTATGAACAACAACCATGGTACAAGTAATGTAAATTATATTTATTGCTGCACTTTTAATACAAAAACTTAACTTTCTATTTCGTGTTTCACAATTTCATATACAAATGTATGATTACAGATATATAACCTTTTTAATTGTAATCTACATTTAATTGCATAAAACACAATGATAGTAATATAAATTGTTATATCAAATGGGGAAATTCCCTGATATTAATATCAAAAGGTGTTCAATCCATACTTTTATCACCATCTAATCCAAGGAGATTAAAAAAGAATTATTTGGAAATCACTTCCGATATTTAAAAAAAATACAAAATTTATCTTTTTTATGAGAAAATAGCTTAGCCCTCGTGTTACCAGTTATAAACAAATTATTTTTTTCAAATATTTTTATAAAAAAATCATTGAGACACTGAATGAAGGAATTATAATGAAGAAGTTAAATATAGTAAAAGATTAATAATAAAATTTAAACATAGAAAATGGAAAACAAAATGTTTCTAAAAATGTCATTGGATAGAAAGTACAGTGAAAAGATTATAAATTAAATTAAATATTATTTAAATAACAAATTGACTTCCCTCATCTGCCATGGACTTGCTTTTAAGATAAATTTTGACTGAGGGTTTAAAACAGTACTACTTTGTATGGTTTTGATATTGTCAAGGAAAGCGTGGGCATATGTTTTAATTGCATAGTAAAAAAGTCGAAGAACCTTTGAATTTAACTCTAATGATAACAAAATCATGGCTGCTTATGTGATAGAACTTGCACTCGGTGGTAAATTCGGGCTGTAGGGTTATATTGGTATTTAATTACGATTTGTTTTTGTAATTTAAAATGTTATTGTAACTGGTAATGTGCAATCTGTGTAAAATATATTTTCATGTATGTGTGCATGCATGTATGTATGTATGTATGTGTGTATGTGACTGCGAGTATGTGTATGTATGTATGTGTGTGTATGTATGTGTGTCACACGTATATATGACTCAGAGATTTTGAAATATAATCTTAGTGTGAATTAATTAAAAATAATCAACTCGAATTAAAGATTGTCACCTAAAATGCTTAATTACAACCAACATAGGATACTGTGTATAACAAAATTCCGGTTGTAACCATGTTGTGACTTTCTACATAGAAGGACATAGATTTGTGTTTAGCTATTTCACGCAGTTATTTTGCAAAAAACTCGATTGGTTAGAAAATGAGGGCGGCATCCTTTGGAAATCTCTGAGTCAGCCTTTAAGTAACACATTGAGCAGTATCTAATAATATTTCAAGTAATGTTGCTATCCTTAGTAAGCTAAATTTGTTTGTTCCTAAAACTATTTAGCTTAATATTTATTACTCAATTTTTCTACCTAATGTACCGTATGGGATTCTTGTAGGGGGAAGTACTTATAAAATATATATGGATAGATTATTCATATTGCAAAAAAGTGGTTTAAGAAATATTTCAAATTCTCATTTTAGAGCTAGCCCATTGTTTAGTAATCTGAAGATCCTTCATGTTTATGATCTCTACCAATACAATCTTGCCATATTTATGTTTACGTATACTATGGATAACCTACCAACTATATTTTAAATGATTCCTTCCTAAAGAAATTCACTCGTTATTCTATTAGAAATGCTGATAATTATAAACTCGTCAAAGAGAAATCAATTCATATTTGGATAGTCTAAATCTCAAGCAAATAAGAGTACTAATTATTATTATGCAGCCTTCACTTGTACACTTTTCCGCTTCATTACGGTCAAAATTATGATGTAAAAAGACTTTAATGAAGCACATAACGAATGGACACGCACAATAGACTAGCCTTGACTTTTTCTAATTAGATAACATCTCTGCAGGTTGTTGACTTCAAAATAGTTTACTATAAACTATCACTTCTTTTACTTTCCTTATACTCTAAGTTTAAGTAATTTTAAAGGTCCATGGCCCGATCGCTATAGCCTCGTCCCCAGGAGCCCCAGATTTTACCGGAAGTGGTCAACATTTTGGTATCAGAAGAAAGCTACTATTTTTCTCATTTACTCTGTGAAATCTTAGAGCCGAAAAATGTTTGGTTTGGCCGTTATGAGCGAACATTTGCCCCATTTTGGTCGACCAATATTAATTTTATACACAGTACTCTATGGGGCTTACAAAATCACGTTTTTAGCTCTCGCATCAAACGGATTGAAATATCGGCGCGAAACTTTACAGATGGGGTTTTGGAGTGAAGGCCGAACTATCAAAATGAAAACTTCATATCCTTAAATCGGGCCATCCCCCTTTAATTATTAAATAATAGAATGGGGTGGTTGAGTGTTAGCATGGTTAGAGGTTGGTGCGTTTTTAAATAAATTTCTCGTCTGTCAGCTCCTGTAACTAAAATGTTTACTGAATCTTTCTAGCAATAGCGGTTTCATGTTTGAAACCTATGGAATTAAAACGTTCCTGTACACGTATAGAACTACAGATTCCACACCACTAAAAAGATCTGGTCTGTCAACCTCTGGTTGAATTGTGTTAAACGAAAGAGTAAAAAAGTGAAACCTAAGTTAAAAGTAAAAAAAAATATTAATACTGTAGCTCTTTGGATCATTCTTTGTGCAAGAAATAACGTCTATGATACAAGCTATAGTAAGTTATTTGGATCAGAAGTCTGTGAGGCTTTTTGCTGAGTAATTATAGTACTTATTTGAACCCTTTACCACAGCAAACTTTGGACTAGAAACCCTAGTTTGAGAGGAGCTCACAATTCATCGTAGTCTTGTATGCAGAGGTGTATAGAGTTCTAAGAAAAATGCTGTCGCTAGGAAAAGAGTCGCTTCGTTAGCGAAATATTAGCGTTTTAGTCAATACAATATTGTATATAAACTAATGGCAGTGTATTTGGTAGTGTGCAACCTACATGTTACTCGATTTAAGTTTTGGTTCATACCGAGAAGACATATATCAAAATCGTAATCTACATTTAAAGTTGTTTCTGGGACAGTTGCTTTATCTGGGAGTTATTACTTGTCTTATTTCTGGGTAAATCTTTCAGTGATTGGACAAGGTTTGCCAATGATGCCCAGGTTTCCAGGGCGGATTGGGACAGCCAGGGATTTAAATTTACTTATCAAACTGGCTGCAATTTTACATATCCAGGCGCGATTCCAAAAGTACATGGGAACGACGTTTTAACGACCCCTCCGAAGGACAGAATATTTTCTCGTGGCTCGTTTAACCAAGTCCAAAATGGAAGCTTAAGCGAAAACAGAATGATTTTCGGGAGATTGCATTGTTATTATCCTACCTCTCCTTTTTAGAGATGGCATCCGGTCTTATATTGATGGAAATACTAGTTACAATTTATCAGCATTATTCTTATGTTCCCACGATATTACACTCCAGTAGATATAACCAACATAAGGTGTTATAAACCAGACCCAATTCGCATAAATATAATTATAGGCTACCCTCGCATCTATTCTGTATCCTCCGCTCATTCAGTTTTTAAAGGATAAAGCGCCGTCATTACTATGAGTAGGTGCGAAGGCTATAATGTAATTTTACCGAACAATTCGTTGGTGAATTATAGCTGACTTTTAAAAGCATTTAAAAGCAGCTGAAATATTGAGTCTACAATAGCATCAATCAATAGTACTATACATTTTCTTTTCAAGTATATAGGTATTCAGCAGCGCATTATCAGCACAGTTGGAACACAATGACGAATACAAATCCTGCCCAGCTTTTATACTTTTTCAATTGCAATTCTGTACAATTTCCTTTATTTTAACTATTTGCATAAGAAACTAAATGATATATTCAAAAATGTTTCCAAAGAGGGACTTGGTTTACTATTTAACACGTTAAAATTTCCAAAATCCCTATTTTTTACAAAAACTTGGGTTTTTTTCGGTTAAGGTCAAAACACGGGTTAGTTGACTAGCAGATGATGCATTACGATGGTTCCATTATGTTCTCTGAATCCAACCTCTCAAATACTTCTAGATTCTCTTTTTCTTCCATTACAATCGCTTAAAATTAATTCTATTAATTTTGACAAAGCAAATATATGATAATTTCTAAAGTTTTTATTTAAAGCACCATAAAAAAGTCATAAATTTTAAAACCAAATTGGGATTTTTCGGCTCAATAAAGGGCAACAAATTGTCACAACGTGAGGAACCATTGTAAATTTACTATATATATATATAATAGATATATAATAGATATAATTATATATTATAGATATATATAGATTTTATAATATTTCTATAATATATATATATATATAATATATATAATATATATATATAGATATATCTCCTTATATCTATATATATAATATATATATTATTATATATATATACTACGGTACATTTGTCGTCAGTGTAATCTAAAACCTTTTTTTTATCCAAAGTGTACTTAATAATGGTGCTTGTTTCGATCGACTTTGGATTAACCGGACGTAGTATCAATTTTGATATCATATGAAAGCCATATTTTTCTCATTGTGATCCTGAAAATTTCAGCTTTCAAATCAATTTTCTTTCTCAGGATATGATAAAAAAACTACCGTTTTAGTGGTTAACCACTTAATAGTCATGTTTAAAAGTGTCAGGCTCTCATATCAAGTAGAGAAATGATAGACAAAAATCGGAACAAGCACCTGAAACTCACCAACCTTCACTATGAGTTCAATATGCTCATCCACCAAGGACACAATTCAGTTAGCTTGAATTGTCATTAAATTGACATGAACTGATTTGTGGGATCTGGAGGATCATAGATAGACCCCAAAACCAGGGGGTATTTTTCTAAATACCTGGTGATGAAGGTTAATGAACTGTGCCAAGGGAATTGAGATTTTACCTCGCTCATTAGGTGATTTCTTTGAGAATTTGCAATGGGGGCCGGTAATTTCTAAACAGTAAGAGTCATAGAACACACGGTGTGAAAGGAGAAGTTCTCTGGAGCTATAGTCTGGGTCTATAGGCGGACAACGGAATAAAGCCCCATTCTTCACCTTTTGCAGGGTGGGGACTAGGAGATGGAGACTTATCTCCTGCCATGTCCATTTTTTCTTAACTTTGATGTACCCTATATGACAAGATTTGTCACTCCTGGTTACGAGGTTGACACTAAGTAGCCTAATATATTAAAAGAAATAAACAAGAATAAAAGATCTTACCTGAAAAATAGTTGTGTTGAATGAACATTGTCGACAGAAGGAAGTAGCAGCCCAATTAACACTAAGAAATCCATGGTTGTGTTATGCCATTTGAAGTAGAGTTAAGTGCACATCAATTTGACAACGCTATTATTTGATACCTGCGTCCAAGCAATGGATTAGCGACAATATTCCCGTTCTGTTAGGTAGAAAAAATACAATTATGATATGTTTAAATTTAGCGTGCTGGAAATGTATTATACACTCAGTTGATTTCTTTCCGTTATTTGGCAGATGACAGAAATGGAATTTTGTTCCGGAATAGAAGAAGCTGTTTGTGTATGTATGAACATAGTAAGTGCGCCGCTTCAGGGTTTTGTCCTCTAAAAGTTGTTCCGCAAATAAACTCAAATTTCGCAAAAAAATGCTTAAGTTGTGAATTCATTTTGATTGTAAGATGATTTATACATACTCGTTTGAATAAATTTAGCAAATTGCATGATAATCCACCTACGCAGGCCATATAGTAGGGTATACATGAGAATCTATTCTCGAGTTGGGGATGGAAAAGAAGGTTTGAGATAGACTGAAGAGGTTTTTCTATAGTTTTTAAGGGTGCTGAATCCGAATTTTCGGGGTTCCAACTATGGTTAAATTGAAGGATTTTGTAAAATAAGGAGGTGGGTAAATTAATACAGGGTAAAATTTGAAATCAAGTCAATTGTGGTTTTTAAATGTATACCAATGAATTTGTCTAAATTGTAAGGATTAAAGGTATCTTGCTACGAACTTTAGTTACAACGGACTTAAGGACATTATTTCAAGTAACAATCAAGTTCTGAGGTTATCATTTAGTTATTACCTGCTTTAGTTTACCGGCTTACATATCCTTTTTGGACACCCTGCCATGTCTTTCTAGATCAGTTTAAAATGTGTTCGGCCAACATTGATGCTCAAGAAAACCTTTCAAAATCTTACAAAACAAACACCAAAAGCACACACAGAAACAACAGCAATGTTATAAAGCATGAAAATGAATTAATTTAATTAATGTTGTATAATTAAATCTAATTTAAAATGTTGTATGATTAAATCTAGTTGGTTGGAAGATAGGGAGAAGTCACGTATTACCTTTTTAATTTAAAGTAAGCATCTAATTACATTGAATTTGAATAGTTCTGCCGGAGTTTCCAATTATAACCCAAGTCTACCCGCTGGATTGCAACCCTCTTAGTTTTTATCCATTAAAAAAATCAAAATAATAATAAAACTCAAATAAATCACCAAACGGCTTCGATGAGACCGTCCAGACCGCATTTTAACACTTAAGTACCCAACGGGGTTTTCACTCCCGAAAAAAAAAAAAAAAAAAAACCCAGGAAACCACTTTCCTGAGGGAATTTTTGCACGAAATGTATACCACATGTGAAAGGTCATAAGACAACCCCAAATCAGCAATAAAAAATGCAATTTGTTATTTGGGCTGCAAATTAAAGCTAATTAAGGGCAAAATATTGTTTTCAAAACACGCGATAATTGGGCAAAAAGATGGAAAATTCAAATAAGCCTTGCACTTACATCAAACTTTTTGAAAACTTATTTTATGTTGATATGTATTTTAGAAGACCCAAATTACATATATTTAACACAAAACTTGCAGTTTGAGGGAATGTGTATTTTTTACGGGTGTTGCAAAATACGCATAATTTTCCCATAGACTTTGTACAGTAAAGGTTTAGCAACTTCCACGACGAAATTGTTTGCTTTCAGCAAAAAAAAAATCTCTCGCGTCGTAAAGCGGAACACTCGAAACCTGGCCCTAGGACCCCCCCCCCCCGTCACTTAAGTGTTAAGGGTTGTTGCAATTGCAACCACCGAGATTTTCTTTTTGCTTCTACTGCGATTTAAGCATGAAAATCACCCTATAGATTAGAATAGTTATTTCATTTCATATAAAGCTGAAAAGCAAAGTTGAACATCGGTCTATTTACAGCAAATACCAGACAAAACCGGGATTTTCCCCCAGAATTATGACTGCTTGGGGGACGACAAATAGCAGGATGTTGGTACTTATTTGTAATACTAGAAACAAAAGACCCGTAGCTATACATATTGATACCACAATCTACCACCTTAGGGCTTTCGTTAGCAATATTATCGGGGATGTAAACCAAGATGAGTTACAGAAATTATGCTGGTTAGACGAGGGTTAAAGGTGCTTGTTCCGATCGTCTTTGAGACCTCCCGATTTACCCGGAAGGTAGTATCAATTTGATATAGATTGAAAGACGTATTTTTTTCATGGTCGTCCTGAAATTTCAGCTTTCAAATCGGATTTATTTCTCGAGATATAGATAAAACAAACTACGTTTTAATGGTCAATATTAGCCAACAGCAGTGAATAGGGCCGTTGCACTATGCATTATCGCGTCTAGCTCAAAACCGGCCGTTTGTTCCCACGGTATAGGCTCTCAGATAGAAGAACCACGATAGACAAAACTCCGAGAACACGCACCTTTAAGGTTTTTTTGGATTCTACTCAGCGATGGAGCAGCTTGGAATTGTTGGAGCGTTATTCTAAGGGAGTGTTTTCATTATTACGCCAGGGGGGATGGGGCAATCAGGGGTGGGACACTAAATTTTTTTTTTAACATTAGGGGGGGACACGAAGTTTTTGACGAGATGGGGGGGGACACGAAATTTTTTTTAAAGCCTCATAAAAAAATGAAACTGTGATGATTTGAAAAATGACAATTTGTGTTTTTTTGAAACAAGACAAATTTGTTTTTCACCATTTGAATAAGACTGATCTCATAAAATAAACTTATTAAGAGGTTCTGGTGGTAAAGAGGCTAGAAGGATGCTAGCTATAGACTGAAAAGGCAGCTAAATTTGAGGTAAATCTTCTTTAACTCAGGTATAATTTTCAAAATAAATACTCCTGGACGTTGTAATCTGTATAGTTTTAAATATGTCATTGTCTACAAAATATCAACATTAATGTTTGTTCACATACAGAGACAAAAGACAACCATGATTGTAACCTGTGAATTTAAGAACATCTTTTTTTTATAAGTACAGTACATTGTTCAATGCATTTCAAAGACCTGACATACCCACTGTTGTTACACTACAAGTAGCTTTCCTATGAAATCCATCATTTATGAACAGAAAAACCTTTTATGCAAATCAAAGTTTGGAGTTTTTGACTGCGCGCATTGCCCCAATTGCATGGCGTGTATTAACTTTCGCAGTATAAAATGACTGCTAAAATTACCTAATTTTGATATTACATACACCACTGGGAATTTTTTATTTAATTAACAAAAGGTAACGGTCGTGCCGACACGCCTCGTGCGCAGAGTGCCCCATCTCTCTTTCCCTTAAAGCGTTGCCAGACCCTCCATATGTATTTTTGCTGTGGGGGGGTTCGCCACTCCTCCCGCCATAGCGAGTCTGTTCCTTCCCAGCATTGAATAATGCTGGGTACCCCAGGAGTAATTTAGGTAAAGCGCTTTACTCAATGGCAGAACACGTTTGGTACAGTGGGACGCGAACAATAACCTTTATCAATACTTTTTATCCCTTGTATATTGTATCCATGCTGCGATCGCATGCTCACCCATAGGCCAGATCAAAAATTACAAATCAGAGCATTAAATATAAACGGTGATATGAAAAGGTGGGCATATGATGACCGAATTATAAAATAAATGATTTTTAGGCTGTGCTATCACAATATGGCAACAGTAAAAAGTATTCCATCGATAATCAACCTCGGTTTGCAGATTTCAATACGTTACACCCAAAATGGTCACCTGATCTAATAAAAAATTGGTGTATTAATGATCATCACATGCTAGCATCTTGGGTACCATGGCCCGATCGCTAATAGCCTCGTTCCAGCTGTTATCGGAAGTGTAAAAATTTTGGTATCAGAAGAAAGCTACGATTTTCTCTCATTTACCCTGTGAATCTAGGGCTAAAGGTTGTTTGGTTTGGAAGTTATGAGTGAAAATGTGCCCCCATTTTGGTCGACCAATATTAATTTTACAAGTACTCTACTCTATAAGACTGACAAATCACTTTTTTTAGCTCTCACACAATCAAAACGGTTGAAATAACCTCGCCGTGAAACTTTACAGGTGGAAGTTTTTGGGTGAAAGCCAATCTATCTAGATTAAAACCTTCAATACTTAAATCGTGGCCATCCTCCTTATTAAATTAGGCCATTCCCATTATTACCAACTTTTCCAATTGCTTGTTGTATTGATCTTTATTAACGTGATAACGGAAAGTCACCATATTCCTTGACCAACAACCACCTCTATGTTAAAACGCGGACTCCACAACACGTCCACGAGACCACTTATACAGTGACAGTGCTCCCAGCAGTGCCTCCTGTCCACTGTGTAAAAATATATCATTTTGGCCTAGTAAATAAATATTAAAGTCCTACATATTCATCATCTGCTTCAAGATGCACCACATGAGATAACGAGAGCTCTCTGAAGGCACTCAATATCACTAAAACCCCAAGAGCTTCTGGGGCCCGCCCCCTTGACCAACACCATCATGGGGCCCCAAAAGTGGAATCCTGTAACCCCACCCCATTATTGCTCGTGCTTACGCGTATGGGGCACAAATTACATCTTAACATCTTACTACCAACTTTCCAATTGCTTGTATTGATCTTCATTACTTGAGAAAGCATGTCACAATTTCCTTGACCAACAACCACCTATATGTTTACGTGTTCACAATATGTCCAGACACTGCATATACAGTGGCAGTGCTCTTACAGTGCTCAGTCACTAAAAGAGATAGAACGTTTTTGGCTAATTAAAGCACTAATATTGTTTAAAAAATAATCATCTCCTTCAAAAATAATGAATAACTGAGAGCTCTCTGTAAGCACTCAAACATGTTAAAACCCAAGAGCTTCCAGGATCTCAGCCCCCTGTATCCCCCGCCAGGAACCCAAAACGGGACCCTGTCCCCACCCTTATACTCATGCTACGCGCTCAGGCACGCACTTTAACATCTGTCCTAGCACCAATCCCTACATAGAGGCACCGGAACAAAAAAGCCAGACCTTTTGACCATTCGCTAACATTACGAGTGTTGCACATGAGGTTCATTTGACTAAAAATGCAGATAGATAGGACCCTCTAACACTATTACGCCCACAATATCATTGATGTCTACCATGTTCTTGACAGTAAAGAATCTTAGTAAAAGAGTTCATCAAAGCATATTTATTGTTGCTATTGTCTTTTAAAAAGAGTTAATTCTCTCCAAAAGCTCTGATTATTCAAGGAGCAATAAGAACATTTACCACTGACATGTGCATTTATAAATTATCTTCCCAGATAAAAATCATTCTCCTTCAATGCACTTAAGGAGAGCAAGGGAAGCAATGGGCGAGGTGGCCGAGTGATCTAAGGCGCTGAACGTTCGGCAGAGTATAAGATCTATCGCGCGCCCCTGGTTCGATCCCCGCCAAGTCGGGTTTCTTGGTCCACTCAAATGTTTTCCTATAAGGTCGGAACTTGCATAATCATGCAGCATCACTGTAGTGTGAATATGGAATTCCTCCTCGCTCCCACCCATTTCGTTAAAAATGTGGCAGGTGTCATGCAATGGTTGCCGGCGGGGCCTCATGGTGTCGAGAGTCATGTCATCTGTTGGTCCCGTGTAATCACAGGTGATCATTCCGAACACTTAAAACTTTTCAGACCTCAGCGAAAAGAGTAGGGGACCATCCCTGGTCTGTTACCTGTACTCATCACCCTAGGTACCAGGGTCCCTTCCAACCCGTACTAGGCCAGCTGTGACGGTATAGCCGAAATCCAACATGAAACATGTTGATGCTTTCGTCCAACAGTGGACAGACAAAAGGCTGACTGAATAGATGAAGTGAAGCATCATCTCGCATGGCCTTCAAAAGAATGTGTCTGGGATATTCCCCAATATTATGAATTGTATAAAATTTGAAAATATGCGCTGGGGGTACATGAATTTTTTTTTACTGTCAGGGGGGGACTGACAGTTGAGCAACTTGAGATAGGGGGACTTGAAAAACATCGTTAAAAAAGACGGAAATCCTCCATCCCCCCCCTGCGTGAAATAATGAACGACTCCTACTCACAAATTTATTTTTTCACCTCTGCTTTTGAGAATTGTAGTGTCTGTAACAATGTTTGCAAAAACATTATTACTCCTAAGAATTACTATCATACATGTGCCGAATGTCAGGGTGATCCAATATAGTGTAAAACTTTTATACTTTAATCAATCCTACATCACCATTTTATGTAATAGCATGTAGGTCTGTACTTACTCTATCCGTACTACTCTAAGTTTATAGATCATTGATCACCAACCAGCACATATTTTATAAGATAGGTTGATACTAAAATAATTTCAAAGTTTTTTTTTTTTTAAAAAATCTAGAAAAAAATCGCAATACTTTTTCATATCGTAACATGTAAGGTGTTCCAATATAACTTGCATTGTATGTGGTTTTCACATGGATATAACCATCATTATGTATTAATTCCTTACTTTCTGAAATTAAAACTGCTAAGTAACTAACTTTTGACATACTATTATTAATTTAAATGTACAGTTAGTTAATTTTCAAAAACATATGTAGGCCTACCTTTTTTGCATAAGTTTTACAAATTAATGACATCAATTCCGAACACACAATACTACTTCCCCCGCCTAAAAAATCTGAACGATTTTGAAATGGCCATCAACGTGCTCAAACTTGCTTTCAAATGAATAAACCCGCCAAGCCCAGCTGGATACACTCTTCAACCTTCCACATATCATATGCTTCGTTTCATGCATTACAGACACAGGTCAAATAAGCAAACACATTACGCGAACACGCTCCTGGCAGTTTTATTATAATTCACCTACATACCTACATCCAACCTTTTAAGTATCAGTATTTAGAAAATTATATCGTTCGATTTTTAGGCGGAATAAGTTAGAACATCGATAATCATGCCATTAAAATATCTACATTAAGAGATATATTGAACCCAATTACTGCCTTAACTGTTTTGGCTTAAAACTGAGACAGTACCAGAACAACAAGAAACCTTGTAAAGTTATCATATTGAGTCAGTGGTACGGAATCGCCATTGTATAGCCTTGGGCTCCCTCCGCCACATGCCCTCCGCCACATGATCCACCCCTGATTAATTGGGCTTAATGAGTTACAGTAATTAGCACAAATTAAAATCACTTTTTGTTTCAGGAATTGAAAGGCCAATGTCCCAGGAAAAAAATAATACCAAACAAGTTCAGTCTAATATAAAATAAACAAGTTGCATGCATGTAAACACGTTTTAAAGAGTAAGAATGCAACAAATCCACTTTTTTAGGTGCCCAACATAAAAAACATGACCCTAGGCACTATCAGTGATTTGCTAAATCATATAATCAAAAAAAAAATCATCAAAATCAGATTTTTGCATGTTTATAACAAGTACAAGTATCTAAACATACCCTGCAAATGATAAGACCACAAGCAATCTAATTAGCACAAAATCAGACATTTTAGTCATTACTGTCCGTACGGACACTTACTACTACACGTAATTCAATGGAGATTCGTATCTTTCAAACTGCCATTTTTTTTCCATTTCTGGCAATTTTTCAGTTGGAAAAGGTAATTTATGGTGATGCTACAGACTTTATCCTAGCACTTTTTTACGGGCTATTCACTGCAAATTCAAATATTGGAACTCCTTTTCGGGTGAATCACTGAATCAGTCTGATAGCGTCTTTAAGTTTAACATGCGGTTATCTGTTAACGTTTTGAATTCAAGGGGCGTACTCCGGGGGGGAGGGGGGTCTCGAAAAGCGGGATGATATGGGACCAAAATATGCATTTTCATACATCTTCGACTTCGGGGAATTTCGACCATTTCAGAATAAACTGGGCAACAATTAGAGTAAATTCAGCAATTTTCGCGCGCGCATTTCGTCAAGTTCAGACTTAATGAGTGGGGACGACTTACGAATTTTGCCCCCTGCACAAACCAAAGTTCTTTAGAAATTTGGATTAGGCTAATTAGTGAAGTGCGCCGCTAATTAATGACGTCACTGACCGCCAGACTAGCGTTCGGTGAACCAGAGTTGCTTGAGGACTCATCATGCTCAGAGTCTGAGAAGTTTTTTATGAATGAATCCACAAGGTCAATGTTGTACCCATGCACAGTTCGATTAATAAAAATTTTCCATCATGATAGTTTTCTGATCATCGCAAATACAAAGAAAACGGCCACTGCGTTGCATTTTTTGGTGAAAAATCTATGCTTTCCCCATAGAATTTATGAATTGTTGACATTTTAAAAACCTGCTACGGGGATCTCTGTAATTAAATTTTCGAATTAGGTACGAAAATGACACTAATTAGATCGGTAAAATACAGCACATGTACTATGTGATAGTATTCATTGCAAGCCAGGTCGGGTTTTGTTTAGCGCTCGAGGCCATTTCACTGTGTTTTCGAGGAAAATTTCAGAATTTTATTGTCCCTGTCATAACCGCCCACGTGACCCTCATGCGCATAGCAATGTTTGATGATTTATTATACTGTTTGAATATTATAATTATTTATATATTGGTTACAAGAAATAAAAATGTACTCATAGTTTCCCTATTTGTTCGGATGTTTCATGGTAGTCCTTGTATGGAATACTTTGAAACGGTATATATTTGGCATGTGACAGCCTAAATAATCCCTATCTCGAGTCTCCATACTACATTCCGGAGTCGTGACCGCATCCCCTGGGCGGTCCCTGGGACTGTTGACAGCTTGCGGCGCCAGAAGTGAAAAACATTTGGAACAAGGCCAAGTGGCTGAATTGGGGACAACACGCTAAACACGAATATCCTTACCTCATGTTAGGTTGATAACATCTCCATAACCACAGTGAAATTCATTATGATTGATCCCTTACTGCAAGGAAGAATCGGGCACATTTTTAATTCGACCTTGTCATTTCTCCAATGGTTAAAAAAAAAATGGCGCGTCAAACCCGGTGGTCTGACTGTCACGACTAAAGCATGTGACGTTCAATGACGTGTTTGTATTCTCATTCCAACCGGCAATAGACCGTGATTATGTGTCAATAATGAACTTCGCCTTCTGGCAGAACTCGTTTCTGATCCGTGACCTCCTTCGCCATTAACCCAAAATAACAGCGCGCCCTTGATCAAATGACTCTGAAGGACATATGGATTCAACGATAGTTTCTGCCATTTTTCAACATGCAACTAATTTAAAAACGAAAGATAATGGGACAAAATGAAGAGTTAGAAGTCTACTCTCACCTTGCATGCAGTTTTGAAATTGTGTCTTTTATATAGAATTTTCAGTAGACATAATTGGACCCATTGTTACAACATGCTAATATCGCATTCACACATGTGTGTGCGTATTCGAAATCACTTTTTTCTGTAGTATAATTATCGTAAGCCATGTAAGTCTGTTGGAAACCAGCTTTCTAGCTTGGCCAGCTTGGGTTGGCGAAATAGGATAAGGTTTGCATAGTCAGTGATAGTATATACTGTACGCATACTACCAAAATACGTGGATTTCTAATTTGAGGGCAATAACTTAGGCTATCTTGATTTTTTAATTACGTATTTCTTGGCCTGCACCCCCTGCATATATTTTATTTTTTTCAAAGCTGTCTATTTTAAGATGGCGGGGATCGCCTGGCAGCGGCAAATAGTGCAATGTTAGGATCAAAAATTCCACCCTTTACCGCTAATTTCGTCATGCAGCCCTCAATGGTTTTTGTTCCTTTCGACCTTTGACATTCGTCTACATTTCTGTAAGATATATTTCACGTGAAAAGGTATTTTGTACTTCAGATTTCGGCGCTGTTGGCCGGTGATCGCCGACGCTACCGGGCATCTAAATATAGAATTCACTCAAGCATCAGTACGCATGCGCATAAATTAACCAGGAAACAACTGAGCGGTTTTGTTTGTGCCCTGGCGGGACGACTTGGAATTGTTTCCTGTTCCCCTCCCCTCTGGATCAACTGTAGCCCGGTTTTCTGCTACGATAGCCCTACTATCTCCTCTCCACTTGTAGGAGGTAGGTACGGAGACGTGCAACGCTACGGAACGAGCTAGATCAACTGCCGAATTCGTAGGTGTTGGCTGAATCATGGAATACTAAATTTTTAGTCTAAAGTTAAATAGCTATTAAACTTACCTCATGAGTAAACCACAGCTTAAATCAGCCTAGCATGTAGCCATGAACATGTCAGAAGCACCACCCAAACAACTTCGTAAAAATGCTTCTTTGACAGCTCCCGTCCGGCAACTTATTGGGCCACACCACTAAACCTGCCGAAATTGTTGATGGTGCCGTTCAAGTGAAATTATCTCAAAAGTTTAACAAAAAATTATCAAGAAAGCAATTTCAAATTAAAGTTTACATTTATGCAGCAAAAATATTGTCACATGGGGTCAAAATTTGAGTAGACCCCCCTCATTTGAGGAAAAGTATGGCACTTTTACGTGCATTTCAACAGGTTTATTTAGTGGTGTGCCACCTCATGCTAATTGCAGCATGTCTTCCTATCCTACGAACAACTAGGTGTGGGCGTGCACATACCGCTTGCAGTAGCCATGCATGCGGCATGGCTTGCGATATTTTTTGCCGAGGTCGAAGACGATCTCTATTGTTGGCCAACTCCGAGAGCATTTTGAGTTCATGGGGGGGGGGGGGGCACTTGTATTCCAAGGTGGATATCATGCTCGTGTATTGCCTTGCCAAAACGTACCATAAGCGAGTATTTTCACTAGTTATGCGTGCCAGTGCGTAACCTAGTGCTCTCAGTCGATTCATTTACTGTGTCATGCTGGGTGTACCTTTTTACGTGTAGGCCTATGCGTCGCCAGGAAAGACCAAAATGAAAAAAAAAATGCGACGGTGAGGCTTGCAGAACTAATTTTCACTTGGCAAGACTAATACCCTAAGCACGTATTTCTGTTGTTTGGTTTGATTTTGGGTAGACGTTTCATATAGGCCTAGAAGTCCCATTGATGCAAGTGAGGTATTGCTATTCATTCCGTCAAGCGCTACTGCACAACGCCATACAGCGCATGGCGAATCAATTGTAGGCCTAATACCTCATTTGCATCAATGGGACTTCTATTTCTACGTCTACCTTGATTTTGCTACCATAAGTAAGCGTTTTGGTTAAATTTTACTATCCTAAACAAGTAATTCGCGCGACTTTTTAAAGATACACCCTAAACAAGTATTTTTACATCATTTTGCTACCCTTAACTAGTACGTTTATAAAATGAGCTTTCAACCAGACACTGAACATGATTTTGTCTCTTATTGTACCTGGCCCTGATAAAGGAAACATTATATGATAAGAATTTTAAAAACTGTGACATAACAAACTACGGCGGTCCGGTAAGTACGTTTAGGCCTATCCTGTTTCTAAAATTGAAAAAAAAAAGTTGGCGTAAATTGAAACCAGCGTTTGAAAATTCTCAAGACTGGAATAATACTGAAAGGCATTGTGGGAAAAAGGGATGCGGCCCGCAGCGATTGCGTGTTCACTTTTCCCCCGGGGGGCCACTTGTATTCAAAGGTGGATATGATGCGTGAACAAGAAAACGCGTAAAAAGGGTGTCTTTTTTCCAACAGGCGATGTACGCGCTTACATTGATTAGGGTGTCAAAAACAGCAAAATGTGGAAAAAAGAGTACGTTTTTTCCTTAACCCTGAAATTGTGATACCCAAATTAAGCAGAGATCAAAAAGATAAAAAATATTAAAGCAAAGCAAGATAATAAAGGGTATATTAACGACACAATGCATTGCGTACTTGTTTTAGGGTAGCAAAAAGTTACGAAAATACTTGTTTAGTGTAGCAAAACAGACAAAAATACTTGTTTTTTTAGGGTGCATTTTGTAAGTCCATGTTCACGCATCATATTCACCTTTGAATACAGGTGCCCCCCCCCCGACTTTTCCGTGTTTGCGAGCACCGAAGTACCCGACAAAAACGTTCAATTTTCTCGCTAGGTTCTATAGGTTCAGACTCAATTACGATACATATTCAAAACAAAACATGGTAACGGACCCTCTGATGCAAAAATCTCCATAGAACCCCTTCGTTTTCCGGAGATATTTGAGATTTTAGTTTCATTTGCATGCATTCGCTATGACGGACTGATAAGTTAATCTCTCACGCTGTACTAATTTAGATATCTTTCGCAGTCTGTGACACAGACTACACACTTTCCGGACCGCCGTAATAACAAACATCATGGAGTAAAAATGTCACACCACCTCAAAATCAGGGGTCCCAATTCATGGCGCATGACCACATATATTACGGAAAAATCCTGGCAGCAATTCTGCCAACAAAATCCCGTAAAATGTTTACTGGTCATCATTCAAATTCACTCTATACCATGTGTCCCAAAAAAACGCAACACTTGTTGTCATGCGTCATAAGTTTTGAACAAAAACACGTGACTACTTATTCTTTGTTGTAAGGTAAAATGGGACTGTTAGCTAATGTCTCTGAAAAGTTCATAAAAGTAGCGTCATATTTGTTAAGATATGCGATCCCCAGAAATCAAGTAACACAGACCCATTTAACCAAATTGAGGCAGCGATTAATACAATACGGGCAATGTACGATTTGCGCCCAGAACGACTAATATGAATCTAGAGGTCCAACGGGAGTCCAACCGCCCCATTTTCTTCTTTTCTAAAGGAACGGTACTGCAACGGATATAAGATTCTCGTAAGAATGTTCCATTGGTAATACAGCGTATAAACATGACATTTTAACATAAAAGATGGAATTAAAAGTAGGATCAACCCCGGGGGGGGTATCAACACAAATGACCAAAAGGGGACGATGCAACAGGACATCGGTCTAATTTCAGACCTTCTGGTATAGCAATGACCCCTGTTCATGCCAATTTTGCGTATTCAAGGGGTTGTTTGTCAAAAGATTCTCCAATTGTTGGAAAATTAGTCAAATTTTCTTATTCGGAAGCCAAAATTTTCTAAAAATGTTTGGCCAATTAGTCCAATTTCTTAAATCTGGAAGCCAAA
The DNA here is from genome assembly GCA_023653785.1 of Ophioderma brevispina. NCBI lineage: Eukaryota > Metazoa > Echinodermata > Ophiuroidea > Amphilepidida > Ophiodermatidae > Ophioderma > Ophioderma brevispina. Next base: position 78,429 of record JAMKCH010066403.1, read on the forward strand.
ATATCCAAATATTGCTAAAATGCAATTTTTTGAGGAAAAATTGCAAATTTGTGTAAATTGGTCACAATTTGCATCTCTCTGGTATGCTAATGGGTCCCCTTTTTTGTCAAAAATGGTATAGATATATGGGTCTACTTCCAGACTCTCGGAGGCACGTCTCTACCCAAACCAAACTTGGGTACACCCACCGGGATCCACACAAACACTCTTCGTATATTTGTCCAATTCGACAGCATTGGGTTAGAGCTAATATTCATAATCATTTTGTGACGGCACACAGAGAGTTCTTAATCCAAAATTTTATTGGCATATTGAATATACTGATATTCATTGTTATAGTTTTGTGTTAAAACCATTGTTTTACTTGTATAAAGTGAGAATGTTGTAACATTATTTTCAGTAACAAGCAAGTTGCAGCCCAACGCATTTATCATTTGATGTAAGCTAATGTGGAGTTTGTCTATGACGTAGTCATAGTTTATATCTCCTTGAAACGTATGTTATCCACCCAATAAATTAAATGTGTTTTATCCATTATCAGTTAAATAATAATTGGGTAAATGCAGTTCTTTGATCATTAGAAATGGGGCAAGTAAATGTTGATTGCAATCAACATTGTATTTGTCCTCTGTTCTTCATTGCCAATCTTGGGTTTACCAGCTCCTCCATTTGTAAAATGGGCCCTGCGTGTTACTTGATTATTGGGGTCATATCTTAAAAACTATTGACTCTATCACTTTGATTTTTTCAGGGACGTTAGC
>JAMKCH010066410.1:0-26865 GCA_023653785.1 Ophioderma brevispina
TTTAAATGAGGAATTGCGCGCGACTATTCATGTGCTGATTGTGAACTGATGAGATCTGGTGCCCGTCTATGGCAAGAAATCAAGGAGAAAAACAAAATTTTGGGTAACTGTATATTTGTAAGGCAGCCAATCATCCCATCACATCTTGAGCACCATTCACAATTTTAACGCACACACTTTGACTCAATCCAACCCTCCACCGGATCTTCAATGCTTGTAATACTAGACTTCGCCAAAGTTTTTGCCCGAGGTCATGGCAATGTTAAAAGCAGGTCCAAAGGGTAAAATGATCGGATCTATCTACACCGTGACAGTGGCCTAGCTCACAGATCTGCACTTGTGCAAACCTTTGTCAGTGACATTTGGATCTTGCCACATCTTACACACAGTCCATACTTGAAACCCCTGACCTGACGATCCTCAATATAAGTCAGAGCTTACGCCGTGTTGCGGAACCGTTATGAGAGCAGAATAGAGTTGGTAGTGCCATCCGTGAATCTGAAGAGCATACCTGGAAACTGATAAAGAGCCCTTTGGCATCATCGTGGCTGCACTTAATGACCCAGTGACCTCGTAATAAGATATACTGTTTTAAAAATCTGACATCGTTTCAAGGTTTTGATAGGGGCTCCGTCCTTGTAAGCCAGATCACTAATTTTACCTCCATTGCAGAATTATTTATTTTTTTTATGTATGTTTATATTGAATGTATTGGTTTTTTTTTGAAGGTATTTTTGTTTTAATATTATTATTTTGAGGCAACTTACATACTATTTCCCTCACTTTGCACCACTGCGATTTCATGTGCGTGTGGTCTTCCAGTCCAACTCATCGCTCGCAGTTTTTTATCCGCTACTCCCGGTTTCCTCCTGCTTTTTAAACTGGGCTTTCTTCCATAAACTTATATGAATACTAAAGCGAATTGAAATAAAAGTTATCTTCCGATACTAAAATAACTATTGTGTTGATGTTGTCCGTTAATACTAAACCTCCTCCTCCCTCCATACTATATACATTGCATTTCAAGCTTGGGTCAAAATCATACGTCACTCATCTCAACTCTAACTAGACAAAATATAGCTTCAGTAATGCTTCGCTACCTCGCCCAGGACCAAGAGTTTCCTCTCACAGAGACCCGCTATTTCTATGTTTATCATACGACCCTACCGTGGCTGACACATTTGCCAAATCAATTACAAACAATTTTTTTTTTCAGCCGCAGTTTTAGAATTGTTTGCATTTGAAAAGCTTGTTGTTCTATGAGCGCTGAGCAAGAGAATCATGCATATTCTCTATGGTGCACTATGGCAGTGCACTTGCTGTTATCCCACCATTTGTAATTGTGTCAACATCCTCTGCATAGAATGATTTCTAGACCTTGTTTTGAAAGTCGACTCTTACATTGATATGAATCATGCCATTTACAAGAAAGCTATTCCCATCTTCAGTTTTAGCTCATACAGCATTAAAGGTCATAAAATGGTCATTTGAGGTATGTTGAAAACTGCTTTAAAGCTGCTTTGTGACCTGAAAAAAATTGGTATTCACTAAAGTTATTCAAATGATCATGGGTATGGGGTCATGTGATATATTCGGGGTAGATGATGTCATAGGTCATCTAGGGGTCATTTTTAAAATCAATAAAAATATTGGATAGCATTCACCAGGATGTTTAAAATAATTATAATTTAGTCTTATGAGTGTTCAGGAATAAGGTCCGGTCATTAGAGGTGTTGAGGTCATTTAGAGGTTTTGAGGTCTTTGAGGTTTTGAGGTCATTTAGATTTTTGAGGTCAGTTATTTTTTTAGGTCATTTTAACAGTTTTTGAGATCATTTAAGATTTTTTGAGTCATTTAGAGGTTTGAGGTCATTGTTTACTATACTGAAATGTTCTTTGCCAACAGGGAAAAGTGGTATTCACCCAAATTCCTTCAATGAGAAATGTGTTGTTCAGTGTTTAAGAATAATGAATTAAAATCATCTAAAGTTATTGGAGACTGGCATGTTTGACAAACACCATGTTTGTACTACATGTATGAGCTTCTGCACTTTTGGTGCCTCTGGTTTCTCTCCTGGTTTGTCACCAACCAGTTTATTAGCCATGAACAATATGGTTCAACCTAAGCTTCTTTTGTGAAAACCTGCCGAGTGGTGGTAGTGTGATCCAAAATGTTATTCACCTTTTTTATGGCTTGATACCAAATAATAAGCTGTTTATCCTGTCGAATGTGTTACGTGTCATTTCTTGGGAGATTTGTAGGGCTGGTGAGATTCATTGATGTACCATGGTGGTTAAGAAATAATTTCCATTATGAATTGGATATTGAGCGTCTTGCAGGCATGCCTCTAACTTGTGGAAGCTGATATTAAAGGGTCATGGCCCGATCGCTATACCACCATATAATTTTGCTGTATCGCTGTGTCTTTGATTAGTCTTGTATGATGTTGTTGCACTTTCAGGGTTGGATTCACACAGGCAGAATTCAATGCAGTCAACCTTTGATCTCTCTAATTGGTTTAACATCTATGAAGTATCAGTGTCTCATTTTCCTTATCTCTAGATAATGAACATAATACTAGGATAACAAGCCGTATCTGGATATTGCCCTCTATTTTTCAATAATTTTACAGGTAATTATTTTTATACGAGTTTCATCAGCGAAATCGCTTAATATACGTTTGTAGTCACACGTTTTGCAGTCGAATATACATCGTTCAGATTAAAATGGTCAAATTATGTCCTTTTTATGACTCGAATTCAGAATCAGCAGGAAAATTCTTCACTGTAAAAACGTGTTTAGAACGTGAAGGCAAGGTGGTGTTTAGGTTTTAATGTTTATCATATTAAGCACTGTTTTAGATTAAACACATGATGTTTAAATTAAACTTTTGGTGTTAGAATTAAACATTTGGTGTTCATATATTTGCCATGTTTAGAGATTAACGCTTCTAAACGTTAAAAAGTTTAATCTCTAAACATGTCAAATATCTCCTATTATGTTTACATTTTTGATGGGTTATAGATGTACTTTGCAAATTAATGTGCTTTCAGCCAAATGAGGAATTGCGCGCGACTATTCATGTGCTGATTGTGAACTGATGAGATCTGGTGCCCGTCTATGGCAAGAAATCAAGGAGAAAAACAAAATTTTGGGTAACTGTATATTTGTAAGGCAGCCAATCATCCCATCACATCTTGAGCACCATTCACAATTTTAACGCACACACTTTGACTCAATCCAACCCTCCACCGGATCTTCAATGCTTGTAATACTAGACTTCGCCAAAGTTTTTGCCCGAGGTCATGGCAATGTTAAAAGCAGGTCCAAAGGGTAAAATGATCGGATCTATCTACACCGTGACAGTGGCCTAGCTCACAGATCTGCACTTGTGCAAACCTTTGTCAGTGACATTTGGATCTTGCCACATCTTACACACAGTCCATACTTGAAACCCCTGACCTGACGATCCTCAATATAAGTCAGAGCTTACGCCGTGTTGCGGAACCGTTATGAGAGCAGAATAGAGTTGGTAGTGCCATCCGTGAATCTGAAGAGCATACCTGGAAACTGATAAAGAGCCCTTTGGCATCATCGTGGCTGCACTTAATGACCCAGTGACCTCGTAATAAGATATACTGTTTTAAAAATCTGACATCGTTTCAAGGTTTTGATAGGGGCTCCGTCCTTGTAAGCCAGATCACTAATTTTACCTCCATTGCAGAATTATTTATTTTTTTTATGTATGTTTATATTGAATGTATTGGTTTTTTTTTGAAGGTATTTTTGTTTTAATATTATTATTTTGAGGCAACTTACATACTATTTCCCTCACTTTGCACCACTGCGATTTCATGTGCGTGTGGTCTTCCAGTCCAACTCATCGCTCGCAGTTTTTTATCCGCTACTCCCGGTTTCCTCCTGCTTTTTAAACTGGGCTTTCTTCCATAAACTTATATGAATACTAAAGCGAATTGAAATAAAAGTTATCTTCCGATACTAAAATAACTATTGTGTTGATGTTGTCCGTTAATACTAAACCTCCTCCTCCCTCCATACTATATACATTGCATTTCAAGCTTGGGTCAAAATCATACGTCACTCATCTCAACTCTAACTAGACAAAATATAGCTTCAGTAATGCTTCGCTACCTCGCCCAGGACCAAGAGTTTCCTCTCACAGAGACCCGCTATTTCTATGTTTATCATACGACCCTACCGTGGCTGACACATTTGCCAAATCAATTACAAACAATTTTTTTTTTCAGCCGCAGTTTTAGAATTGTTTGCATTTGAAAAGCTTGTTGTTCTATGAGCGCTGAGCAAGAGAATCATGCATATTCTCTATGGTGCACTATGGCAGTGCACTTGCTGTTATCCCACCATTTGTAATTGTGTCAACATCCTCTGCATAGAATGATTTCTAGACCTTGTTTTGAAAGTCGACTCTTACATTGATATGAATCATGCCATTTACAAGAAAGCTATTCCCATCTTCAGTTTTAGCTCATACAGCATTAAAGGTCATAAAATGGTCATTTGAGGTATGTTGAAAACTGCTTTAAAGCTGCTTTGTGACCTGAAAAAAATTGGTATTCACTAAAGTTATTCAAATGATCATGGGTATGGGGTCATGTGATATATTCGGGGTAGATGATGTCATAGGTCATCTAGGGGTCATTTTTAAAATCAATAAAAATATTGGATAGCATTCACCAGGATGTTTAAAATAATTATAATTTAGTCTTATGAGTGTTCAGGAATAAGGTCCGGTCATTAGAGGTGTTGAGGTCATTTAGAGGTTTTGAGGTCTTTGAGGTTTTGAGGTCATTTAGATTTTTGAGGTCAGTTATTTTTTTAGGTCATTTTAACAGTTTTTGAGATCATTTAAGATTTTTTGAGTCATTTAGAGGTTTGAGGTCATTGTTTACTATACTGAAATGTTCTTTGCCAACAGGGAAAAGTGGTATTCACCCAAATTCCTTCAATGAGAAATGTGTTGTTCAGTGTTTAAGAATAATGAATTAAAATCATCTAAAGTTATTGGAGACTGGCATGTTTGACAAACACCATGTTTGTACTACATGTATGAGCTTCTGCACTTTTGGTGCCTCTGGTTTCTCTCCTGGTTTGTCACCAACCAGTTTATTAGCCATGAACAATATGGTTCAACCTAAGCTTCTTTTGTGAAAACCTGCCGAGTGGTGGTAGTGTGATCCAAAATGTTATTCACCTTTTTTATGGCTTGATACCAAATAATAAGCTGTTTATCCTGTCGAATGTGTTACGTGTCATTTCTTGGGAGATTTGTAGGGCTGGTGAGATTCATTGATGTACCATGGTGGTTAAGAAATAATTTCCATTATGAATTGGATATTGAGCGTCTTGCAGGCATGCCTCTAACTTGTGGAAGCTGATATTAAAGGGTCATGGCCCGATCGCTATACCACCATATAATTTTGCTGTATCGCTGTGTCTTTGATTAGTCTTGTATGATGTTGTTGCACTTTCAGGGTTGGATTCACACAGGCAGAATTCAATGCAGTCAACCTTTGATCTCTCTAATTGGTTTAACATCTATGAAGTATCAGTGTCTCATTTTCCTTATCTCTAGATAATGAACATAATACTAGGATAACAAGCCGTATCTGGATATTGCCCTCTATTTTTCAATAATTTTACAGGTAATTATTTTTATACGAGTTTCATCAGCGAAATCGCTTAATATACGTTTGTAGTCACACGTTTTGCAGTCGAATATACATCGTTCAGATTAAAATGGTCAAATTATGTCCTTTTTATGACTCGAATTCAGAATCAGCAGGAAAATTCTTCACTGTAAAAACGTGTTTAGAACGTGAAGGCAAGGTGGTGTTTAGGTTTTAATGTTTATCATATTAAGCACTGTTTTAGATTAAACACATGATGTTTAAATTAAACTTTTGGTGTTAGAATTAAACATTTGGTGTTCATATATTTGCCATGTTTAGAGATTAACGCTTCTAAACGTTAAAAAGTTTAATCTCTAAACATGTCAAATATCTCCTATTATGTTTACATTTTTGATGGGTTATAGATGTACTTTGCAAATTAATGTGCTTCAGCCAAAAGCTACTTGCATAAACTTTTAAGCAGTCTTTAGGACTGTAGCCAATATGCATAATTTTGAGGCCAATTTCATTACTTGTTGCTTCCCAAAATCATAAAAATATTCTCAAAAGAGGTATCCCTGCAACGAGTTTTTGTTAGATGGGGGCAATACCTCTAGTATACACAATATGCTAGTTTTTGTGTCATCTTGCAAGAATTGCAGAAGGCACATATGGATTACTCTGGCGTATGTCTGTGTGTGTTTTTAATCGGTTTGTCTGTTGTCAAAATGTTAACCTTAATATATTGCATGCCGTATGAGTTCCGTAAGGGCTACGGTGATTAAACTTGGGGGAAAGGAGTGGGTGGGGTGGGGTGGGGTGACATGTTGGTGACCTCATGTGACCTTGGTGACCTCAGGTGACCATTTGCCGTCAAAATGTAACCCTTAATATAATGGCATGCTGTATTAGTTCCGTAAGGCTATGATGATGTAATTGGTTGGAAAGGAGTGGGTGGGGTGGGGTTGACATGTTGGTGACCTCTTGTTACCGGGTTCGTGATCTCATGTGACCTTGGCCCATTCCAAACCGCGACCGGCAGACGACACGCTCTTTCCGGGACCGCGATGTATTTTTTTAGATGGTGCTTTTGGGTTTGATGCAAGGCTATTTTGAAGAGATACCACTTTTGTCTATTTTTTTATGACTATTTTGAGCCTAACTTCTTAAGATCTAGCCCAGCGCAATTTTGATAGCATATTTGGAAAGATTTGGGACAATGTCCTTTCAGAATGTTTTACTTTTCTATTCCTATCATGTATAGTTTTGAAAGTTATAAAGGTTTAAGCTCAAATGAGGGTGATACTTGAATTTGCAGATGAAATGCACAGGCCCCCAAAAAACCTTTTTTCAAACACTGAATTTGCAGTCGAAACGCAAACAGGCCCCACTTCAAGACACATTGCCATATCATTTGCTGTGCCTTTCGACAATACTTTCCCTTGACCAATACCGATCTCATGTTGCAATGTTAAAAGCTAGTGACAAGAATCGGTATAATTTATTCCCGAATGGATGTACAACTACTATTTGCGATGAAATATCCCGTTCGTAAATACAGCATTTATTGAATTAAAATTGCCGGCAATCAGCGGGTGAAAATATGTATCAAGTGAGTAGGGTTATACTGAAAACATAACTTTTTTATCATTAAGTATTACAACACACATTTTTTGTTTGTATTTTTGGTTCTTAAAACTTGGATTTTATAATGGTGGTTCGTGGCTATTTTTTTACATTTTATACAAATCTTCATCTGGTTGTTTTTATGGATTTTTACGAGCAGACGGCGTTATTATTTTTGCTGGTATCGCGTTCTTTTTAGATCTGCGTGCGGCTCATTTGAATGGCAATGAGTGTGAGCGACGGGCATCCCCATGCTGCGCTGAGCATGTACAAGCTCCACAGTGCATGAACACAACCCTCATTCGTCCTATGCTGTCGCTCCGCCCTTTTACAACCAGACGTTACGCGCTCGTCAAAGGCTTTCTGTCCCCGACTATACCATTACCAGAGTTGTGTCCGTATTGTTATGATCAGTTTAGTTAGGAAAATGACTGGCGATTCGGTTTACTGTAAAGCTGAAGATTTCCATTGTTTTTGCTAAGAATTAATTCCCTATTCTGCTGAATGGTATTATATTGCTTACTGTGGTACTCTGCCTTATCGCTTGTCATTCAGGCTGAAAGAGTTTGGCTGCCGCATTACCGATGCCTAATGAAGCCGCGAGACAATGGTCAAGTATCTGTACCACTGTGAGCATTTGTGACCACGTCTACCATTCTGACGCCAGTTGTCACATTCACTTTGCACTGCACTTGTCTATGCTACTGTAGAACTATAGCCATAATTGTTCATAATTAAGAGCTTGTGTATAACGCTGATCCCGTAATTTTCTTGGACGTGTGGAGAACGTCGACCGCTTCCCCGCCAAACGGCGCACCATCGCAGACGCAGTACACGCAACAATCGTTTGTTATGTTTAAGAAATTATGCCAAGTATATGTTATAGAGGTGAATACAAAATAATTGCTACTATAACTGTACAGATCGAACAAAATAATACCAATGACTGTTATATGCTTATCTCAAATGTTACTTACACGAACTAATTCTATAATTATCTTGTGTGCTTGTAAAGATGTAAGATAAATAGAAATGGACCCAGGCAAAAATAAGAATTGAGGCAAGTGACAGGGCATTTGTTCCATGAGAAAGGTTATAATCCCATTCTAAGGCAATGATGTGTGAATGTCCAAAAACTTAATAGTTTTGCTTTAAAACACAAATCATTGGATTCAATTAGCAGCAATAAAAATAGATATTTGGTGAAGAGCTTGAGGATATCATGTCTACCCATAGACTGGATGCTATTTAAAATATCAAAAATTCCTGCTGGAAAACCAATAGGGCATGTGTCATAAGAAACAGTGGTGTTGAAACTTCGCAAGTAGAAAATGATATTGCATGTTGGGAAGTCAGGGATTGGGTCATTTTGTTCAACAAAAAATTTGTGGCACGTCTGGGCCTGTGTCAGGTTGATAGAGGTTGGGTGTGTTCCAGTCGGAAAGTGTAAGAATGCTCTCCTATAGTTGGAACTTCAGAATGTACCAGGCTACATATTTAACATTACACTTCCTGTTTTGTACTTATTATAGGTTGGAATGGTTGATTGCATTCCCCAGTCTGATCATGCCATCCGAATGATACATAGCATATCTCGATACTATACACATCTGAAAGGATGACATCCCTCTTTATCAAGGTAAAGCCATGGACGGACCGCGTCTACATACCCTTTTGGTGTACATATGTTTACTGTGTACCGATTATGACTATCTATTATGTATTTGTCAAATCCCTTGGACAGGTAACTATGTACGTCCGCTTTCCCGCCAATACGATTCACGGTGGATTTGCACTGTAAGTGCAGTTCACTCCAAGAGATACGCGCGCGTATGTGATGTCCAAGGAATTATGACAAACACTATAAATCCCCAGTGTGCAGCGTCCACGATCGTTTAAAGCGGGGGCACGAAGAAGGGTTAAAAGCCTGCGTTATCAACCAGCATGTTTATCTGGCTCTTTATCAAGTACCCATGTAGGTCAGGCAGGGAATATGTACACAAGGACACTTTTTGATACAATAATATCCTACTTGAATAAATATTTCTGAGAATGAATAAGTCTGCTTGACGGCAAGCTTCTAGATCGAGATGAGACATGTAACCCCCTATCATACTGCAAATAGGTTAGTTTGAGGCATATGATTATCAGAAAAATAAATTCAATTGTGAATGGTGTATTTTAGAGACTGTTAAGATATACTTGTTGTTATATCCATATAAGAATGTGTTGATGCTTAACATGTGCGCTGCCAATTTGAGCAAGCGACACTGTAAATTGAACTTGTCATCCGTAAAACAGTTTTTCTTAGAGGTGTTAATAACCCTATTAATGTTTACATTTAGAATGGTTTTATTAGATTTTACTTTGCAAATTATGTGCTTCACCAAAGCTACTTGCCAAACTTTTAAGCAGTCTTTAGGACTGTATGCCAATTATGTCATAATTTTGATGCCAATTCATCCTTGTTGCTCCCAAAATCATAAAAATAGTTCTAAAAGAGGTATCCCTGTCAACTATTTTGTTAGATGGGCAATACCTCTATATACACAATATGCTAGTTTTTTGTGTCCCTCTGCAAGAATGCAGAAGGCACATAGGGATTTAACTCTGGCGATGTCGTGTGTGGTGTGGTATCTGTGTGTCTGTGGTCAAAATGTAACCCTTAATATATTGCATGCCCGTATGAGTTCCTTAAGGGCTACGGTGATATACTTGGTGGAAAGGAGTGGGTGGGGTTGGGGGTGGGGTGACATGTTGGTGACCGTCATGTGACCTTGGTGACTCTCAGGGACCTTGGCCGAGTCAAAATTAAACCCTTAATATAATGCCTGCTGTATGAGTTCCATAAGGGCTATGATGTGTAATTTGGTGGAAAGGTAGTGGGTTGGGTGGGGTGACATGTTGGTGACCTCTTGGTGACCTTCGTGAATCTCATGTGACCTCTTGCCCCATTCACAAACCGCGATCGGTGTCAGAAGCGACACTCGCGGTCCGGGGACCGCGATGTATTTTTTAGATAGGTGCTTTGGGTTTGGTGCAAGGCATTTTGAAGAGATACCACGTTTTGTCTATTTTTTTTATGACTCATTTTGAGCACTAAACTTCTTAAGATCTATCCAGCTGCAATTTTTGATAGCTATATTTGAAGAAAGATTGGGCAATTTCCTTTCAGAAAATGTTTACTTTTCATATGCAGCATGTATAGTTTGAAAGTTTATAAAGGTTAAGCTCAAAATGAAGGGTGATACTTGAAATTTGCAGATGAAATGCACAGGCCCCACTTTCAAGACACGGAAATTTGGCAGTCGAAACGTCAAACAGGCCCACTTCAACACATGGCCATATAATTTGCTGTGCCTTTCGACAATAAGCTCCCTTTGACCACATACAGATCTCATGTTGGAAATGTTAAAAGCTAGTGAAAGACCGAGTTATAATTTATTCCCGAATGGATGTACAACTCTATTTGCGATGAAAGATACGGTGATATAAGCAATTTATGAATTAAAATTGCCGGGCAATCAGCGGGTGAAATATTTTTCAAGTGAGTAGGGTTAGTACTGAAAAACCTAACTTTTATCATTTAATATTACAAACACACATTTTGTTTTATTTTTGGTTTCTTAAAACTGGATTTATTTATAATGTGGTTCGTGCTATTTTTACAATTTTTAATTACAAATCTAGTCTGGTTGTTTTTATTGATTTTTACGAGCATACGGCGTTATTATTTATTGCTGGTATCTGCGTTATGTTAGATCTGCGTGCGCCTCATTTGAATGAAATGGATACTGTGAGCGACGGCAGCTCCATATGCTGCGCTGAGCATGTACAAGCTCCACATTTCCTGAACACACACTCATGGTGGCTCTATGCCTGAGTCGCTCCGCCCCCTTTACAACCATGAAAGTACGCGCTCGGCAAAGGGTTTCTCCTCCCCGACTATACCATTACCAGAGTTGTGTCCATATTGTTTATGATCAGTTATTAGGAAAATGAATGGCGATTTGGTTTACTGTAAAAGCTGTAGATTTCCATGTTTTTGCTAAGAATTAATTCCATCATTGCTTGAATGGTCCATTATAATTGCTTACTGTGGTACTCTGCCTTATCACTTGTCATTCAGGCTGAAAGAGTTTGGCTGCCGCATTACCGATGCCTAATGAAGCCGCGAGACAATGGTCAAGTATCTGTACCACTGTGAGCATTTGTGACCACGTCTACCATTCTGACGCCAGTTGTCACATTCACTTTGCACTGCACTTGTCTATGCTACTGTAGAACTATAGCCATAATTGTTCATAATTAAGAGCTTGTGTATAACGCTGATCCCGTAATTTCTTGGACGTGTGGAGAACGTCGACCGCTTCCCCGCCAAACGGCGCACCATCGCAGACGCAGTACACGCAACAATCGTTTGTTATGTTTAAGAAATTATGCCAAGTATATGTTATAGAGGTGAATACAAAATAATTGCTACTATAACTGTACAGATCGAACAAAATAATACCAATGACTGTTATATGCTTATCTCAAATGTTACTTACACGAACTAATTCTATAATTATCTTGTGTGCTTGTAAAGATGTAAGATAAATAGAAATGGACCCAGGCAAAAATAAGAATTGAGGCAAGTGACAGGGCATTTGTTCCATGAGAAAGGTTATAATCCCATTCTAAGGCAATGATGTGTGAATGTCCAAAAACTTAATAGTTTTGCTTTAAAACACAAATCATTGGATTCAATTAGCAGCAATAAAAATAGATATTTGGTGAAGAGCTTGAGGATATCATGTCTACCCATAGACTGGATGCTATTTAAAATATCAAAAATTCCTGCTGGAAAACCAATAGGGCATGTGTCATAAGAAACAGTGGTGTTGAAACTTCGCAAGTAGAAAATGATATTGCATGTTGGGAAGTCAGGGATTGGGTCATTTTGTTCAACAAAAAATTTGTGGCACGTCTGGGCCTGTGTCAGGTTGATAGAGGTTGGGTGTGTTCCAGTCGGAAAGTGTAAGAATGCTCTCCTATAGTTGGAACTTCAGAATGTACCAGGCTACATATTTAACATTACACTTCCTGTTTTGTACTTATTATAGGTTGGAATGGTTGATTGCATTCCCAGTCTGATCATGCCATCCGAATGATACATAGCATATCTCGATACTATACACATCTGAAAGGATGACATCCCTCTTTATCAAGGTAAAGCCATGGACGGACCGCGTCTACATACCCTTTTGGTGTACATATGTTTACTGTGTACCGATTATGACTATCTATTATGTATTTGTCAAAATCCCTTGGACAGGTAACTATGTACGTCCGCTTTCCCGCCAATACGATTCACGGTGGATTTGCACTGTAAGTGCAGTTCACTCCAAGAGATACGCGCGCGTATGTGATGTCCAAGGAATTATGACAAACACTATAAATCCCCAGTGTGCAGCGTCCACGATCGTTTAAAGCGGGGCACGAAGAAGGGTTAAAAGCCTGCGTTATCAACCAGCATGTTTATCTGGCTCTTTATCAAGTACCCATGTAGGTCAGGCAGGGAATATGTACACAAGGACACTTTTTGATACAATAATATCCTACTTGAATAAATATTTCTGAGAATGAATAAGTCTGCTTGACGATCACGCCAGTTTTTAACTCTTCCCTCTCCCCCTTTCTGACGATTCTGGGTATGCCACTGGTGTGCACCCCCAATATCCAGTATAGAAGATGCATAATGGGTGTTAATAGTAAATTGACAACATTTGAGAATAATTTATCAAGTAAAATTAGCCCATTTTTTAGCGCATTTTTATTCTCTTCAACACCAGTTAAGCAATATTGAATTCCATGAAGGTTGAATTCCATACTGTCTATGCTTTGATATAATTCACATTTCCTAAATTCTTAATTTGTTGTAGTCCAGTTAAAGATTTGAAATTTGTAAACATATATATGCTCTATTACTCTTCTCCTGTGGCAGTGATTTTTCAGATGCAGATAGTCAAGATGCAGAATACAACTAGAAAGCGATTGTGCTTTAGAAAGCACGAGTATTCATGCGGTGACAATTTGCTGCCCACATGAGCTTTGACACACATCTGTATACCATTATAGGGGTTGGTCAGCAGTCTTCTGACCAAGTTTGGTAAATTTCAGCAATTGATATGTGGGCGAGGTGCTTTTGTGTCATGTAGAATCTATATTTGGAGAAATCAGATTCTTGTATTTTTGAATGATGGGTCTATTACTTTCATCCATTCGGGCGACTGGTACTCCATCGCTATTGATTTATCAAGTTGTTCCCCTACTATTTTTATGGCCTTTTTGTGGGGAGTTCATGATGATCATTGTGGTAGTGTTGTGATCATTTGTTCCAATCTTAATAGAATATTACTAGTCCAAGCCTGAAGACGAGTTCCTCAATGGCAACTTCATATGCCAACTGGCCAGATTTAATGATGCTGTTAGCTTAATTAATAGGCAAGCCTTTTGTTAACATTGAAGATCCTCTTTCTTCATTCACTGAACAGTTTGATTGATATGCCATCAATCAATTCCCAAGTCGTCATCAAAAGCGATAGTAAACACAAACCATGGTTTAATGCTGAATGTAAATCGCTATTGATTGTCGCAAAACATATGAGAGCACCTTTTAGCATAAAATTTACAACTTCTATACACGTAAACCTAATGCTATTGCATCTTTTGGATCCGTATAAAAGAGGGGGATTTTCACAGTATGTCCTAATGTGATAACATTGCTTCATTTGATTTTCCATTAGTCATCCTTGGACAAATGTTGAAACTTGAGATTGACCTAAACTTTATGTCAATATAAGAAGGGTCTAACTGGTGATCTTGTTTTCAAGCTAAAATTTGATGATCTCAATGCATAAAAGTATCATCAACATCGATTGATATTTAACAGATGGCGTCTAAGGTTTGAAACGGCGCTGCAGATGTTTTAAGTCGGCGTGATTCATCGTCAGATTAGGTTAAGATAATGCTTCTAATTTCCACTGGGAAATTGGAGGCACTTAAGTTTGCCTTAGAATTAGCTGCTGAAAATCAAATGAGATCATTGCATTATATTTACTGATTCACATCTCGTCTTATGGCTTGAAAGGCAGAGAATGTCGCCATCCCTATATTCCTGAACTGTTGGAAGTATTCTCAATTTGTCTCAATTGAAAAAATCCGTTGTTTTAGCTTGGATCCGAGTCACATTGGTATTCAAGGGCAATGAAAAGGTTGAGGTATTGGCGAAGAAGCAGTCTTAATATGAATATAACAAACAGTGAGATTCCCTTTACAGATTTTAATGCTTTAGTTAATAGCTTATATCAGAAAATAGGTGCAAATGCTGTGGGAGTCCTTCCTAATAATAAAATGCAGCTTTCTACACCAAACGTTGGAATGTGGTAGTTCAGGTTGATTGAGACGACGGGACGAGATGTATTAGCACGATTGTAAAATTGGTCATACTTATATGACCCATATCATTTGATTAGAGGTGAGCCAAGTCCTCGGTGTATTCAGTGTGATTGTGCTTTTCTGTGAAACATGTATACTTGAGTGCGGATTATGGCGCTTTCGTAGAACAATATATAGTGTCCAGATTTGAAAAACAGTATTTCAAGATATTAGGCCTCTTCAGGTTATAAAATTCCTGAAGGAGGCGATTTGTAATAATATTTTAACTTTTTAAAAAAAGGTTGTGATTGGTATTATGTTGATGTATGTTTTAAGTTGATGTTTTTAACGTAATTAGAATGATTAACAAAGAATGACACGAGATAACACAATTGTGGTGAGTTGTCGTTAAATTTTAATAATTAAATCACTCACTCCACTCACTCACTCATCACTCAATCACTCACTCCACTCACTCACTCACTCATCTTAAATTTTGTTGTAGTCTAGTTCAGAATATTTGAAAATGTAGAACATATATATTGCTCTATTAATATTTCTCCTGTGAACAGTGGTGCAGTGATTTTTCAGATGCAGATAGTCAAGATGCCAGAAGACAACTAGAAGAACCGATTGGGCTTTAGAAAGCATGAGTATCAGTGCGGTGACCAATTGACTGCCAACATGAGCTTGACACCAATCTGTATTAACATTATAGGGGTTGGGTCAGCAGTTTCTTCTGCAAAAGTTTGGTAATTTCAGCAATTGATATGTGGCACGCGAGGTTGCCTTTAAGATTTTCAAAGAATGCCCCGTTAACCGGCCCAGGTGACTTGACCCCCCAAACTGTGAACACACCATATGGGCCTTGGGTCAGTGGTTCTCCTGACCACGTCTGGTGATTATAGCCATTTGATATGTGGCCAATGGGAAAAAAAATAAACAGCAAAAGGAGGGTAGAGCGACTGACCTGTTAATTGACCCCAACGTGACCTTTGACCCCAATCTGGAAACACCTCATATGGGCCTTGGGTCAGCCGTTTTTGACCAAGTTAGTGATTTGCAATTGATTCATGGCAGAAGAAAACTGCAAAAAGGAGGGTAAGCGCGTCTGACCTAATGACCCCCGCGGACCTTTGACCCAAACTGTAAACACCCTGTGTGGCATTGGGTCAGGGGTTTTCTGATGAAGTATGGTTCAGATCAAGAACGTATAACACTAGTTAGATTTGAATATAGAGGTGGTTAGAGGAATGCCCCTTTGGCCCCTCTAAATGACTTGGATTCCAAAAATCGGCAGGTGAACAAGCCATATGGCCCAGGCATCTGGCCAAGCACGTGACCGAATGGCATCGATAGCGCATGCGAACTGTGGGAGATGTAGGGAAAAGGGTGTTAGTGCGATAATGGGAGACTATTGACCTACGTGACCACTATGGTCAAACTGTGAAAACCCTAGATGACCTTGGGTCGGGTTGTTTTGTGGCCAATTCTAGATACTATCTGATCAAGCGTTCTGACACTAGTGCATTTGAAGAAGGTACAAAGAAGAAAGAAACAAAGAAGAAAGACGAAAGAAAGAAGAAGAGACAAGAGAAAAAGAAGAGAAAGTAAGAAGAAAAGAAAACCAGAAGAAAGAAAAGAGAAAGAAAGAAAGAGAACAGAAAGAAAAAAGGAAAGAAAGAAAGAAATCGAGAGAAGAACAATTATATCATGCGGCTACCACCGCATGATATAAAATCCTTGTATTGCACTTGAGTCTTGAGTCATGTTTGAGCCAAATTTATAACAAGTTGAGAAAGCTGACTTTGTTGCTCTGGTTTCATAGGTGACCAACAAATTGTGACTGCATGTACGAAATACCAACCAACAATGGCCACGACCGCATATGGGACCAATCCTATGATGCTTTGATCAAGAAATTGTCCTTGGCTTCAACATCTCTATACAAGGAAGTACCAGAAATGCTTCACAAAACCAAGAAGAAAGAAGATTGGAGAGATCCTGGGGCAGGAACATTGATTGCTCTGAGATGTACATCTTTGGCAAGTTGAGGCTTTATGCCAAGATGAATGTCGAAAAGGTAATGGAAAATTGTTTGTTAATTGCTTTAGGAATGAGAGAGTGAGGGTTCTGTCTGTGTTTTGGGATTTGGATTTATGTTAACAATTGAAGACTAATTTGTCCTTTGTCTATTACTCCCACTGAAAAGGTATCTTTAGCTCCAGCATATTGTATTTGCCTTACTTTCTTGGATAGCTTGTTCAGGCACTCTACTCACTTCATTCATTGGTTCACAAAATAATGTCACAGTTCATACGAGGCAGAAATCATGCAAGTGGAGCATATTCCCACTCCCTAAAACTAAAAAAGAAATAGCGAATACCATGGCAAGGAATTCACTCTATCAAGGACGTACCTAATTTGAGGTCTCCAATTTCACTGACCTATGTGCCCACGCTTCCATAGCAAGTTCATCAACTTCAACTCAAGGCAGAGTGCCTTGTGTAATCTTCGGCTGGTATTCGCATTGTGATGAATTTATACAGGAAGGATGGAAGATTAAAACACAAAGCAATTTAATTAAGGCAGTTGACCCAATATACTGGTAGCACAACCACTGCACCTACCACAACATATTTGAGGTTTGTATTACTGAGTAGGATCCGCCTGGATCCAGTGCCAACAGCAGACCACCAGTGAGGTGTACCAATTTATTTATTTTTCTATGACAGGGGTAACCTCTTTCAAGGCGTAGTGCAAATGATTTCGAAAACTGCCACACAAAGCTCAAATTGAATAGCAAGTTGTCTGTGTTCTAGCAGACAGCCTGATCCAGGCTATATATTTAACTGGACTTCAGTGAAGATTTTTTTTGGTGAGTTCCTAAAAATGTCACTTAGTTCTTTAGGCAGCAGAGGGATTTACTATAAAGCTTAAACCCCCAAACTCCTTTTCTTACCGCATCACAGATTGGTCAATTGCGGAACACCATTGAGATCTTATGAGGTACGACTGTATCTCAGATTGGGAGGGCATTGAACCAACTGGCAACAGAAGTTCCGAACATATCTATGCCCACATAAGAAGACGAAGGAAGGAAGCCGTAGACATCCTAGACACCAGTAAAGTGGATTTTGACAATGATTTTGAGGAGCTTCAAAACGAGCAGCAGATCTGATTCTTGGAGATGTAGTACCTTTATGGCCATAAGATGGCCAGCTATTGTTTTGGATAGGCAGTATGGTATTGGATTAAGGTGGCCTGGTGTAAGTCAGGAACTTAGTACAAATGGCCAGTTTTTCATTTTTTTCATAGTTCAGATGCAGGATTAAACATGCTTTGCTTTTCGTTCTTTTTCACAGAATGTTATATGATATGTATTTTTACCTCGTATTTGTTCATTTGACTTGACGATGTTACGTCACTTTTGAACCAAACGATAGCACGACAATACAGTGCAGTTCTGGGCGATGTTCTGGGTTAAGCAAAGGATGCGGGTGGTAATAGCGCGTATACGAAATAGAGGGGTCTGTGTATTCGGAGTGGCGTGCGGGGATGCGTGTTTAGGGTGAAATGAGGCGCTCCAGAGTCGTGCGAAACGCATACGACCTTCGGAGACTTGACGGCACTGTACCAAATGGTAAATTGTATGCGTCATATGGGGTAAGGTAATGCGTTGCCACGTGAGATTGCTATTGTCAAAACGGAGATGGGATTTTTTGAAATTCACGATGTGTTTGAGCAGCCTCATAAATTGTTGAATTTTGTAAATTAGGTAATTGTCCGATAGTGGCCGTCCGTTTTCTGAGTTAGAATGGTTTAAAAATAGTTGTATTCATCAGATTTTATGGTGAGGAACAGATTTCTCATGGGAAGCGAAAAAGCACTTTGTTACTTATAAAAAGAGAGAAAAAGGGGATTCCTAAGAGTTGGTTATGCTAATGTGACTGTTGAGATTGCACACTAACGGGAAGTGGGGAATTCCCCAAGGATGCTAAACTTAGAAATTGTTTAGTTGCGAGATCAAAACATTGCAGAACCGAGGGAATTCCCCCACAAGTTAATATATATGAAGTCAGTCATGTAATTCGGGTGATGAATTCCGGATGTGGTTCAGCTAGTGTAAGTCATATGTTTGTATGGATGAGAATGATTGTCAATGATTTAAGTGTTAGAAAAGGGAATCTAGTGCCTGGAGTTAGTAAAATATCAATCTGGAAGGACTCTCGGCCAACAGTTGAAAATCAGAGGCGGAGCTGAAATAGAGTCTGGAGCTATACAGTATAATTTAGCTTAGTTTTATTACAATAATGGTAGATTGGCGTTCTACATCTAGTTGCCAGGATTTAGAATTTAAGATTTTGGAGGCCGCCGGAGTTGAGATAGCTAATTTGTCTGCTGTCGTCTTAAGCCAAAGAGCTTCAGTTTTGGAATCAAAATGGTGATTCCAGTTTGTGGTCCTTATATGAGGACATAGCGACGACTGAGGTGGTATATTACCTGGATATTATTTGCGAACCATTTGTCGTCGGGGGAAAGCCCGTCGTCTTGAACTGCTGGACAAGATTAACTTCCGGACTGAGAAGATTCCCTTGAATTATTACCTGAGGTATTGTATGAACGTGGGCGGACTGTCATTTTGGAGTCTTCGCTAGAGAGGAACACATATCATCGGTGGAACTGCATTCATTTGATTATGTAATGTTTTGGGACATACAAATTCTTGAACCAAATCCAAGTAAAAGATCATTAAACGTTATTATATATAATCAGATCAAATTGTGCACAAGGCTTCAGTTATGTTGTTTGAACGTATTATTTCTGACTTAGGCGTACACGGAGAAGTCATAAAAGGATCCAGATGAAGTAATTTGACTGGTGCAGAAAGCAGTGTGATGAATAAGGGATGAAACGATGTGTTTTGGAATAAGGCTATATTTTGTAGTGAAATGGGCAATATTTGGCCAACAATGGCAAATTTTAATCGTGTCACTTTCGGAGATAATTCGTGATTTCGGTTCCCAGTTACTCGAAAGCCGTATCAGCAACAGGTAAGAAATATAATGCATCGTATAGAGCATAGCAAAATGTTAGGGTCGGGATTTTTTAGTTTTTCATTTTGTGTTTAAGAATGGTTAGTTGTGTCAACGTTGAACAATTCTTGGCGTTGTTCCAAATTGAAAAAAAACCCGCCAATTTTTGGCCGGTGTTTGCCAAATAATTTGATAAATAATGCAGAATTTGAAAAAAGAAAAAAAGGGGAAAAATACTGCGCCATCGAGACACTAGACTCTGGGAATACCAAAAAACGAACCAAGGCACATTTTATTTTTTTTTTTTTAACATTCTATATTTTTACAGGAACCAAAAAACAAATGAGTGAAAATCGCCATTCCTTTTTTATGATTTTTCTCAACAAATATGTATTTGGGGGAACATATTATTATTATGTGAGTCCTTGAGTCTTTCCTTCTCAAAATGGTATGATACTTTTATATATGGTGGAACAATAATTAAGAGAGATATGTCAGAAAAAGTTCCTTTGAATTCCTGACGTCACAGCCACCTTAAGAAACATCATGACAAAGTATTACTGGCATATTTAGCTTTGCTAAATCCTTGCAACATCATATCGTAAATCATTAAATAGTGATAGCCATTATTTGTTTGGGCAAGTAATTTTGCCAGTGTTGGTCTTAGTAACACTTATGAGATAGGATTTGATTGATTGATAGTGTCTTGTTGCAATCTTGTTTACAGGAAAAAGTTGCAACTTTTCTGGAGGTTTTGAGCTTGAAAGAATCTCATCAACAGCCAATGCGGCGGAAGCTCCTCAGAAGGTAAGGGACATATCAGTGATCCAAAACTTCCTGTATCACTATGCATATAGATTGGAAGGCTAAAATTGGAAAGGCAGGCAAAATTTGATATTAGTTGGACTAAAATAGTTGTTTAAACAAATTATTTTTCAGGTGCTTGTAACTGTGATAAGCATTGCAAAATTTGTAGTAAAAAAAACTGTTCTGTACAATTTTTTTAGATTTTGAGAGGTGAAAAATTCCTGTGTTGAAATCAGACGAAACGTACACAGTGATATTGCAACACTTTGGGCAGAACTGGAAGGAATCAAGAAGGGTAATTTTGTCCTGAAGCTCACTAAAATAACCAGCAATTATAGCAAAGTAACCTACGGTCATACATAAATATTCTAAGGAAAATGTTGTCATTGGAAAGATGGCATGCACATAACAGGGTATTTCATAAAAAAGAGTTATACAAATTTATGTTAATGTTGGTATGGAAGGAGGGATTGACTCAGTTGTGAATAAACTGGCAATTCAGGAGTATGGAATTACAATGAATGGCGTCATTTTTTAAGTTTTGTAGATTAAAGGTGGCGTGTTCCGATGTATGGTTGTATTTGTTATCCATGATAGGAGAGCCTGGCACCTGCATTGACACTTACATCAAGTATCGTGGGAGGAACAAACTTGCGGTTTTGATGATAGAAGCGATAATGCACATTGCAAGGAGGCCCCGATTCACTACTGTACTAAGATTGATGGTTAACCACTAAAACGGCAGCTTTGTGTTTATATCTTTGCAAAGAAGTTGATTTGGAAGGCTACAATTTCAGGACGATAATGAGAAAAATATGGCCATTTCAGTGTATGCAAAATTCTATACTTCCGGTTTTTTACATAAGGGGGTACCCAGAAGCGATCGGAAAACAAGCACCTTTAAACTGTTACAACAAAACGGACATTGTTTGCTAGGTATAAATTTAATAATAGTATTACACTCCAGTCCCCAAATCGGCATAACAATAACCTTGTTATAGGCAAACAAAAACATTCTATGGTTGGTAATTGGTGATATTGCAGATTTTCCGCTAGTTGAAGAGATAAAAATTCAGAGATTTCACATTATAAACCAATAAATAAGCCACCCAAAGTATCCTGATTTTCTTTGTTAGCTGTACCAGAAGAACAAGATGACCCTCCAATTCATGGACATGCCTCCTGTTGCTGGCAAGATATCCTGGGCTAGGCAGCTCTTCAGGCGCGTACAGGAGGCCAATGGATGTGTTTAAGGTTTGTTGGACGTATTCTGAGATTAAAGTGTGCCAACTTGCTTCTAGAGTAGATTTGATCCCTTCAGGACTATTAAGCTATTCACCAGATCACCAAAGGGTTACATCAAGACATGAGTAAAGCATTTCAATTTGAAGGGATTGGAATTTTACTTGGCTTGCCTCTCTGCTAACCATGAGTGAAATGGGTATAAGAATATTCATTTGAAGTACTATGAAATACAAAAGGCAACTGAACAGAGTAACTCAGGAAAGGAAAAATGAGGGCTGACACAACCCAACATGTTATCAAGCAATCTCTCCTGGAAAATACAATATAATACAAAATAGAGCAAGCATAGAGCGAAGTGAAAAGAAGACGGGTTCCGGTATAATGCTTGTATTAAACGTGATTGAAAATGCTACTGGCGACATAGAAACTTGAATTGGGGAGAGAGGGTAGCCTGTAGAGTGTGAAGTGGAAATGTTTCCCAAAGTCTAGAAAGGAAAACAAGACAGAATAATAGAAGGAATATCCTTGCCCACAAAGGTAGAAATCTGTCTGAGAAATACAACTTCTGTGAAAAAAAAAAGTTCAATGAAGATGCTGGACCGATATCATTTAACAGTTTGAAACAAAACCTGCAACCGCGAAATTAAATCAATCAGCTACACATCACTAGACAATTAATACAACCTGTCCAGGTGTGCTGCTTCGTACTCTTCATGCTCCTCTGCAGAGCCTTGTGTCCTATACATAGGACTCGTGTATCCTCCTCTGAAACCTTTTCAAGTCTACATTGTAACAAGCATTAAAGGCCCAACGAATGCACAGTAAGGCTGGGTGTACAGTATGCTGGAGGTAACAAACTCACTGTGCAGGAGGAGTGTTTGGTCCTCCCATGACCAAACCATACTGTGGGAGTCCTACCGATGCTTCAAAAGAAAGATGGGCACTCCATTTGAAATAAGCTAGTCCGGCATGAAATTAACAGTTTTAATCATGTGTATTAGCTGTAATAGCTTGAACCGTTTCTTTACCTTGCATTTTAACCCCTGCTTTGAAAGCAGAGGGGGATATGGCGAGGGTGCGAATGTCCGTATGTATGTATGTGGTATTTGTGTGGTGTTGTTTTCCATTTGGTTAGGTTTTCGTTTTTCACCAGTCCCTTTGAAAGTTTTAAGTCCGATTTAAAAACCATTATCAATGTTTTTTGGGG
Organism: Ophioderma brevispina; assembly: GCA_023653785.1. Taxonomy (NCBI): domain Eukaryota; kingdom Metazoa; phylum Echinodermata; class Ophiuroidea; order Amphilepidida; family Ophiodermatidae; genus Ophioderma; species Ophioderma brevispina. Next base: position 22,992 of record JAMKCH010066410.1, read on the forward strand.
AGTCCTAAGTGTTGGAAAATATCGGATTCCAAAACATGATCTGAAACATGGGATGATTTAACGCCCATATACTTGTCCTCTCTCGCCCAATATTTTGCAACTCTGCTCGACCAATTATTTGGGCTTACTCGATCCAATTGTATATCACAGACTTGGGGTTAAGGTTCAATAGGGGTTCCTTCATGTTGGATGATGTTCAAAGGTCAGGACCAGGTCAAAGGTCATCGATGTCATGTTCCAGACTTGCCTCTGCCAGGGGGATGACGCAGTTTTTACTTGCTTTATTTTTTTATTGGTGTTACTAAAATTAACAGAGCTAAACCAGCACTGAAGACAGGGAGGCACGCAAAGTGATCCGCAACTACAACCGCATGGCATCAGTCCTGATGAGTTGAAATCCTCTATCACAGAGCTTGGGTCAAACCAGTTTGAGCCGTCAAAACAGGCAAGTGTCTTGAACCATCTCCAGTTTGCAAATGAAATTCACCTACGAATAACAAATTTAGAGTCACTGTTGAACAACCAGCATGCACCAGAAAGAATGGCTTTGTGATATAGCAGTGCTGGGGAACTATGATGCAAAATACTGAACTGTGCTGGCGCCTGCATTTATTGATTTCGTAAAAGATTTCCGTTGAGATGAAGGAATGTTTTATATGTTTTGTGTGAGATCAGTGGTGCTCTATGGGAGTGAGACATGGTGTCTGAGCAAATATGAGATGGGGATTTTGAGGACAGAGAGAGCAATGATGAGAGCGATGTGTGGTGCGAAGTTGGTGGATAGAAAGAAGACTGAGGACTTGATGCAGATGTTGGATGTGCTGTGGAAGTGGTGGACCGGTTGACAAAGGCGAATGGTGTACAATGGTATGGACACGTACTGAGGAAAAATGACGAGCATGTTTTAAGAAGGGCTTTTGAGTTTGAGGTGGGTGGTTTGAGGAAGAGGGGACCACCAAAGAGGACATGGACGAAGCAAGTGGAGGAGAGTAGGAGAGTTGGGTTGAGGATGGAGGATGCATTGAATCGGGCGAAGTGGAAGAAGGGAGTAAGGGCGATTGCTACAAGTGTGAGGTAAATTCGTTCACCCCAGTTTACAGGGACAAAACCGGATTTAAAACTTTGGATATACTACTTTACTACTACTACTACTACTTACTGATAAACCAGATAGTCAGATATTTATGTTACTACTTGCCACATCCTCTACCATTTATCCTTATTGCCATAGGTCTTCAGGCTACCCTGCTCATTCGTCACCCTGAAACCCGTCAGCTGCTGGTGAATTTTGACCCAATGATTTACCAGGTGATTCGTGAATCTGAATGTATGCTCAAACTTGGACTCGAGGTACCTGAGGCTGCAAGGGTCATCTGTCTTGGGCAGGAGAAGCTCAAGGAAAACTGCAATGCTCTCACGGTAGGTCTGGCCAACGCAGCACTTGTCATTAATGCTTAAAAAGGGGCAGAGCCTTGTGTAATCTGAGCCACTCTCAAACTTGCGGCTGTTGTCATAGTCGATAATAATCAGCTAATCGAGTTTTCAAACCATTCTGTGTTTATGCACATCACGCTCGATCCAGAGCAAATACCACAGAAGTATTTTTTGAACAGCAAATTTAGTATAGGTAAAATGTTGCTATCCTGGACAAGGGAAGCAATCTTTCAATTACTGCTTTAGAATAAACCATGTATTCACCATGGCTGTTTGCTTTAGCCATATTCACTCACGACCAACTGCCAAGCACAGCTTTGCCAATTGTGGTGTATGTTAGAGTGTCAGACATTGTACATCTTCTTTCTTCTTTAAGCATTTCCACAGTCAGTGGTACGGCTTGTGGTGGTGTCATGTGATTTATTCAAACTGCGTAAGCTGCTCCGGGGCCGCGTGTATCCATGGATACGGACGCTCCTAACTGGGCCCGTTTTTGAGACTGGGGCGGATGGGAACAATCCGGGGGTTTACACCCTATTCTTTATTGACACGACTGCGATGTACAATGTACAGTTTTTTGTACTCTCTGTACCACGGACGGACGGCTACATCCCCTCTGAAGGACAGGATGCCTTTTCCATTATTCATTTCAACCATTCCAAGTGAACCATGGATGAGAGCGGTATTCTGTATTTATCAATAGCTTGTATACAGATTAAATCCAGAATTGAGCACCCTAGTGAATCCCAGCAAGTGCCAGGGCCCCACCGGGATTCGACCCTGGATTTTTTGGTAAAGGTTGCGCCACAGGCAAGCCCCCTAACCGCTATGCCACACTCCTCTCTCCTAACACATGGTAAATGTAAGTTCATATTTTTACAGATACTTGTGCACAAGTTCTCATTGTACTAAGGGATGGGTCATAATATTTTAGTGAAAGGAGAATGCCAGAAAATGTGTGTTCTGTTTGAACATTTGGGGTAATCCCTTTGCACATATGTTTATTTGACCAGATTATGCTATGTTCTTTTGGGATAAAATGTGACCTACTGACTCCAAACGAAACCCGGGTTAAGTTGGAAACTTTTTCATTTTTTAATATATAGTAACACAAGCTTTAAATGGATATATCACATGTAAACCATTGACACTTCTTTTGTCCAAATCCAAAAAAAAAAAAAAAAAAATCAATTGCCTAGGATATTCTTTTGTTTTCTCATTGATTTATCCAAGTTTATTGAGCTTTTTTTTTCCTTAAGGTGATCTGGCGACCTTGTCCGGTTTTTTTTGGCGCCGGTCCCAAATAACAAATTATGGATGGTTACCAGAAGTTATTAATTGCTGACTCCTGGCTATATTAGTAAAAAGCTCCAAAATCACATACTAGAAAAAGACCGTTACAATACACACATATTTGTAACATTTTCTCAACAGATGCTTCTATCGGAGGACATTGCCACACAAGAGCCAAGATTCCAGTGATCTTGCAGCAGCTGAGTCGCCCCACACCAGGAAGGTGGACTTTGCCATCCAGCCTGGTCTGACCATGCTGAAATGGACTTCTCTCAACTTGCAGTCTTACTTCACAGCATAAAGGCCCACTCACGATATGGGCGGACTTATCAAACAGGTATGGGTGTATAGCATGCTGGGTGTTATTTCAGATCAGTTCAAGTGAGCGATCACTACAATTCCTTTTATAGTCCTTGGAATGCTTAGCGCCCTTTTAAAGAATTGTTGGATTCCCTGTGACATGATGGATTGTCACCAGCTGGGAGTCAAAGAAAAGCCTGAGACCTTTAACTTTACCCTCTGTCCCTCCCCTGATTCCCTATCAAACATTGTGGGGGGGCACCTGGGTACATATAATAGCTGGAATCAACTTTTTATGGCAAAACACACTATAGGCTTCAAAGACTCTATTCAAATAATTGTTCATTGAATGAGATTTTTTGTTGTTGTTTCTGAACAACTAAAATATTAATAAAAGGTAAGACAATCTAAGATAGGAAGACTGTGGCACATGATTTGTTTGCAGTACTCAGTGTTTTTTATATAATAGACTAGGGTTTCCATAAGCATGATTTGTGGCAATCTCCTGCAGAAATAAAGAAACTTAAGGTGGCTGTTAGTGCAGAACTAGTCCAATGGCCAGTTTTTAGTTTTTTTTCATGTTTAAATGCATTAACATACATATGTTCTTTCATATACGTTTAACAGAATCTTCTATATATTTATTTTTTCCTCATATTTGTTCATTTTACTATATTACGCATTTTTTGAACCAAAAACATCACATTGGCTTGAACTGCAAAGGGGGGTATTTTCGCGTATTACGCAATAGGCGTCTGCTATTCGGCGCGCGCGTTGTAATGAGCGCATCAGAAACGCCTTGATTCATCATTCGATATGACGCATACCCATGGTAACTTGTATGCAT
>JAMKCH010066413.1:0-10339 GCA_023653785.1 Ophioderma brevispina
GACAGAAAGTTCAAAAGTCATCATCTTAATGATCTTATTACATAATGACGACGTATTTAGCTTATTCTCTCCAGGTGTGATCAAATACATTGGTAAGTATTTCAAATATGCAAGAAACTCGGGTTCACAAAAAATTAGGGCGCTCCTTTGCGGAAATGTCCTCGTGTCTCTTTAAATTAATGTTCGTCATTTTTCTTGTGCACAGTGCACTTTCAAAATTGAATAAAACATTCTTTTGTCACATAAATCTAATAAATATATCGTGCACCATTCGAACCCACACGCTTCAGTGCCCTTTGCATTTAATAATTGGTTTTCCTATTAGAGTCAATTACTATTTAACATGATTATTTGGGTTCTTTTCACAACAATTTACTCAAATTGCACTAGCTATTCATATCAACATAATATATAATTTCTTAATCGTAACTCATAATTTACAGTGCAGATTATATTGGATCATTCCCACATTTGAATTTTCCAATCGAAAATTTCACATTATTACATTATTCACATATTTTCAATTTTACTAAACATTTGGAACCTAATAAGCTTCTTGTCTAATGTTAAATTAATCGGTTGACTGATCGTGGCAGTTAATATCTAATTTGTATCATCCCATACATTTTAGTAGTTTACAATTAACGATTAATAAATGTTCAATATAATCCGTGTTATTACAAATGTCACATAAATTATTACCTGCTTGTCCTTGGAACACCTGTTAATATTGGCAGCTATGAAGGAGATAATAGGCTTGAAACGCATTGTAACTATAACTTTCTTTCCCCCTCCCCATCCCCTCCCAATCAGTGTTGAAAATAATATGGTGCGAGATTGCTCAAGTGTGTCGTGCTCATGCAACATTGAAATGAGGGGGCGGGAACCAAATCTGCACAAAGTGTTCCAACAATTTTGAACAAGATTGCAGTTGAATTCAGCAGCCTTGACGGAATAAAGTACAGTATCACGTGCACTTTATTCCGTCAAGGCTGCTGAATTCAACTGGGAGCAGACAAAGTGGGTGCAGAAAATGTACCGATTTTTTTATACTGCTACTGCAGGATTCAAGGTTATTTTTTATCCAAGCTTGCAATTTACATCCTTAGTTAATGTTTTTAATAAGCACCTTATTCTTTCCGGAATTATTTCCTAACATATCAGCTTTGATAACATGGATTCACTTTAAAGTAAATTTTTGCGTTGTTACGATGAAAAATTATGGTGACCAATGTAGAATGATATACATACTTGTCTCAGCTAAAACATTATGTTGTACATTACCAAGAAACCGATATGCTCACGATCTAGGGCATTGCCGACTTGGGAACTTCATAATTATTTGTTTAGGATTTGTGTCTCGTATTTATGACGTTAGAATGATGAGTTCTAAGGTGTAGAATCGAATTGTCACGCACGATCAAATAGCTAGTTAGGCAATACCAATATTGGGAAGATCATGTACGCCTTTGTGTTTGCTTGGTTTAAGATAAATAAATAATAATCCAATGTTATATTGAAAGTGTGAAAGAAGCAATTTGTAATACGGCGCCAGTTTCAAGGATAATGTATTACTACTTCAAGTTCTACTTTAGATTAACGAATCGCACTCCTAACCTGATATTCTCCCTAAATTGCATCTTAATGTTTATCTTCCCACCTTTACGACTATGTCAAGATATATCTAAAATACCTTGGAATAGCCAGCGGTGAGAGTGTGTTCCGATGGAAATTTGAGCTATTTTATCTTAAAGAAAGGGTGGTAACCACCACTCCATCCCTCGGTAGGACGATGGTTGATATTTAGAGACAAGTGATCAATTGGGAAACGATTAGTCGCATATTATAATCACTAGCCAAATAAATCCGGAAATCGGTATCTCTTGACATGAAATTAACTGACCGAGGTATCAGCCAAACAATAATGACATTTAAACAATTTTAGATGTAATTAAAGGCATGGAAATGGATACAGATAGAGATTTACTTTAACAAGAGAAACATAAACCAAATTTGACGTACTGTCTGTTGATAGTTATTATAGGCTTTGTGCATCAAGAAAGTTTAAACTCAATTCCTTCAGCTGAGTTCCTTCAGGCGCGTTAATATGGGAGACACAAAACGTAAACAAAATCGCTTCACGGAAAAGCAAAATGTGATGATAGATAGAATGAGAGCGAAAGAGAGAGAGAGAGAGCGAGAGAGTGAGAGAGAGCGAGAAGAGAGAGCAAGAGTGCGCGCGCGCAAGAGAGAGAGAGAGAAGATAGACATTGCAGGTGGTTGACATCGACAGATATTTGAGAGGTATAGGAACCAGGAAGAGAGTGTGAGAGCACCTGAGAAATGCAAAGGCATACAATACAAAACAAAGTAAACAGAAGGTAAAAACACTCAAGGTGGAAGTCTATATACCGAACCTATACGACTCCAAGAAAAAAAAACCTTGAAACTTATACGTAAATACGTCATCTTCGGTAAGTATGCCTTAACATTAATTATGTTGTCTCTCCATTATACAGCCGTATTTAAATCATATATACGACATTGTGGCACCAAACCTTTAATGTTAAATGAAAATCCATCTTAAGGAAGACAACATATTACTCTACCCAAAGAAATTATTATTAGTAAGACGAATTAAGAATACGTACTCTTTCCACGGTGTATGCCCACGTATGTTCAACTGTTTTAGGGCAAATATCATATTTCAAAGTGTACTATAAACTACAACGGATCTAAGTTTATTAGTCCATTAGATGACGTAACGATTCTTGGGGTTCGTGCACCCAATGGTGATAATTTTCCAATTTATCACCTTGCAAGGTGTGTTGTCCTGATGAGGATGGTATTGTTTCAGCAACAAAAAGTCCAGGTTAGCAAGCAATTCTATTCTTTTTCCTTTTTCCCCTTTTTTTCCCTTTTTTTTTTTCTCTCTTTTTCCTTTTTTTTCTTCCCTCTTCTTTCTCTTTTCTTTTTTTTCTTTTCCTTCTTTTCTTTCTTTTTTTTTTTTTTTGTTTTTTCTTTTTTTTTTCTTTTCCCTTTTTTTTTTTTCTTTCAGTCCTTTTATTTTTTTTTTTTTTTTTTATTATTTTTTTTTTTTTTTTTGGCAGTTGGTACTTATTTGGTAGCAATGGAAAGCAGGATGACAATAGTGTCCATTAGCCCAAAATTGAACTGTCGTGTCTTCCGTGTTGTACTAGAATGTTGGTAATCTCTCGGGTTTCTATATTGTGTAATATCCCAATGCACGAAAGTGTCATTTTAATTCGTCTCAATTTAATAAATGAAGTCATTTCAAGGAGAAGATTAACCGTTGTGTTTTGGGGAACATTACATGTGAAACATTGCAGTGACATTTTGTGGAGACAGGTTAAAAGAGCCTAACTTCCAGAAAAGTACCTTTGTCGGGGGGGGTGCCTTTTATTTTGACCTGTATAATTCACTCGTATGATGTCTGTTTTGCGTTGGTTTAGATATTTCGTTAGCCACTCAGTGACAACTCTCTAAACTGATTTAAGGGAAATGGGAAACAAGACCGCGTCGGAATCATACTTTTAAACAGTAACTAAAATAGAATTTAATGAAAGGGCATGCAAGGGAAAAGAGATATTGAATAGAAACGTTGGTGTTTTTATGTCTTTGTAATATAACTTTTTTCCCCCACTTTGATGTTGTGTGTGCAAAATAATAAGTTTTAAAACACAAAATTGAGGCCACTATAAAATATGTACATCACAGATAAAGCAATGCAAGTCCATTGAAGACAGTATCTACAGCAACTTCCCTTCAAGAGGAAGTGATCAGTAAGTCACGTTCTCTATAATGTGTAGAAATAAGTGCATCATTCATTCATCAAAAGCATGTCCTGGCTGAAATCAAAGAACATGTCTGTGAATGTCATATGAAGTAACTCAAACATGTGCCGCGACATTCAAGAATGTTGGCCTCGATTCACGCCAAATAAAAGTGGTATTGATTTTACTGGATAAGCATACTGCTTTAGGGCAAAATGGTTCTGATTTTCAAGTCGCGCTAAGACTTTTCATGATTTAATGGATATCAAATCTGAGCTACTTCTAGCCCAGGTTTTTTCCCGGGACCATGTTTTATTTAAAAGTAATCGGGCGTACGCCGTATGAAGTAACTTTGCTTTTGCGCTAACACGGATCACGGTATACAATACCCAAGATGCACAAATCAAACGGGATGCATCAAATCTGTCACTTTCAATTGAACGTGATGGTCGAATGGCTGTTGTTTCGTCTCCTTGAAAAGTCAGCAAATGCGTGTTATTTGAAGATTCCATAGCGAAATTCGAAACAGTATTTTAACGCCTAAAAAATCCAAATCTGGAAACGATCAAACTATGGAAACGAACTCAAACTGTAAGGTCAATGGTATTGAAGCAGAAATGCGCAACTAATGATAACTTAAGGCTCTTTTGCAAAAATTCTAATAGCACATTTTCTGTTGAATCAGTATCAAAAGTGGCGAATCTAACGGTAGATATAGATAGTAAAGCAGATAGATAAAGTTCCTTTACTGCACGTCATTTAAGGCTAAACTCATTTTTGGTGCACATTGCACATAATTAAGTTGCATGAAGTGTTCAAGTGATAATTTTTATCATAGTTCGTTTTCAATTACAAGATTTCGATTCTGCGAAATAGATCAAAATTATATTGTAAGATTGATCATTCAATTACAAATCTAAGGAGTGCTTGAGGAGCATGCTAAGTCCAAGGCTGACGCACTTGGACGCCCTCATCTGAAAACACGCATTGTGCTGCCTGGAGCCTTGAGGGGAGCTGGACCGATAAGAAGGCTACCCCACCTATACGAATCAAAGTTGAAACAACTGAAGAGCGCCTTGACCCGTGGTTTCAGCACTTTAGTTCTCACTTGGCAAAGCCATTCAGAATAACACTAACTTGATGAACCTTTTCATCCAAGATAGCAGACACCTTCCCATCCAGACGGGACCTTTCACTATAGAGGAGTCAGATCGCTGAAGAAATGAAGAACACCAAGACACCTGGTCGACCAACAATTCCTGCAGTAGTCTGAAGACTCCACTATTCCATGATCACCTGTTAGAATTTGGTAAAACACCTACATGGGAAACAAACCAGCTGCATTTCAAACTTCATTCATCATTCTCTACAAGAAAGGCGACTCCACACCCCCAAAAACTACAGAGGAATCAAACTGTCACCATTGGCACGCAAATCTACAAACTCCATGGCTGCTCAAACAGACATACTCCTGACATAGATCCATTCTCAGACGGAACCAGAACGGTTTCGCAAGGCAGAGAACCCTACTCAGATATGCCCTCAGAGGATCTCGAAGAGTTGATAATTCCAAGAGGAAAGCTTCAATTGTGTTTCGATTTTCCAAGGCTGTGACGTGTACAAAGGGAGTAATGCTGCAACTATTCTCGCCAACTACGGGTCACAGATGAGACTGTCAAGGCAATTGCCTATGTATGATAACCAAGAGCTTTTGCAGACCAGGGATGGGCCCACAACGGAGGTTCTAACAACTACTGGAATCCTCCAAGGCGTATCTGCTCCATATCTCTTGTAGTCGTGGTGATTAAATATCCGACAGCGTGTGAACATCATGAACGACAAAGGACTTCACCATAAAAACCCAGCGTTAGACGTCACCAATAAAGTCAGCATCTCACGGACCTGATAAACAGATGATCTAGCTCTAAACAGATGATTTTATAGGTGTGCACCAGATCTACTAAATCACTTGAGAATGCGCCAGACACAGTCGGCCTACACTAAATGCCAAGAGAGAATATATGACTGTCAATGAGGAGATGATCATCAACCTATCTGCACAGCAGATGGTAGCCAACTCAAAGAGGTCAAGGAATTCAAATATCTGGGTACTATGTGCGACCGCAAGAAAGACTTCCAGTCACGCAAAGGACACGCTTGGAATGCCTGCAAATAAACTACACCACTTATGGCAGCTGGTATCTCCCATTCCAACCAAGCTGAAATTATTTAGAGAATGTGTAGAGAGTATCCTGTTATATGGATATGAGACCTGGACCATGAAGAAAGAGCTACAGGATTAGACTGGATGGCACCAAAAACAAGCTTCTTATGATAAGTACAAAAAATCCTGCGGAGCACAGCCCGAAGCACAGGTAAACGAGCCTAACTTTTCCAGAAAATGTCCTTGGGTCAGGGGGGGGGGTGCCTTCTTTATGTTGACCTGTATATTATTCACTTGTATTATGTCTTTTTTTTTGCGTTTGTTAGAAATTTCGGTTTAGGAGCCACTCAGTGACAACTCTCTAACTTGATGTAAGTGAATGGAAACATCGATCAGCGTCGGACATTTCCATACTTTTAACAGTACTAAAATAGAATGTGAATGGAATGGCATGCAAGGGAACAAAGAGATATTTAGAATCTTGACAATTGGTGTTTTTTGTCTTTGTAAATCGAACTTTTTAATCCCCACTTTGGATGTTGTGTGTGCAAAATAAATAGTTTTACAACACCAATTGGGCCCTATAAAATATGATAGTCACATCACCAGATAAAGCCATGCAATCATTGAGCATATCTACATCACCTTCCTCAAGAGGAAGTGATCCGTAAGTCACTTTCTCTATAAGGTGTAGACATACGATGCATTCATTCATTCATCAACATGTCCTGGCTGACATCAAAGACAGTCTTGTGGAATTCATATGAAGTGTTCGCAAACTCAACAAATGTGAGGACATTCAATAATGTTGGCCTCAATTCAACGGCACACCTAAATGTTGTATTGATTTACTGGATCACATACTGCTTTTTAGGGCAAAATGATTCTGATTTTCAAAGTCGGCGCTAACAGCTTTTCATGATTTATTTATTGATATTCAATCTGCAGCTACTTCTAGGCCAGGTTCCCGGGCATGTTTTTATTTAAAGTAATTTCGGCTTACGGGTCAGGACTGAAGTTAACTTGCTTTTGGCGCTAACACGGATCACGGTATACAATATTCACAAGATGCACAAATATCACTGGATGCATCAAATCTGTCCACTTTCAATTAACGTGAGGTGTCGAAATGGCCTTTGTTCTCGTCTTCCTTGAAAAAGTCAAGCAAAATGCGTTTATTTTGAAGATTTCCTTAGCCGTAATTAGCACACAGTATTTAACGCCTTAAAAATCCACATCTGAAACGACTCAACTATGGAAACGAACTCAAACTGTCAGGTCAATGGGTATTTGAGCCGAAATGCTAACTAATGAAACTAAAACTGCTCTTTTTGCCAAATTCGAATAGCAACATTTCCTGTTTGAATCAGTGCAAAAGTGGCGAATCTAACGGTAGATATAGATAGTAAAGCAGATAGATAAAGTTCCTTGACGCAATTCTTTAAGTGCTAACTTCATTTTTTGGTGGCAACATTTGCAATCATATTAATTTCTTGAGTGTTCAGTGCTAATTTTATCATAGTTTCGTTCAATACAAGATGTCCGAGTCTGCGAATAGATCAAAATTAATTGTAGATTGATCATCTCAATTAGCAAATCTAAAGCGATTGCTTGAGGAGCATGCTAAGTCCAAGGCTGAAGCACTTGACGCCCTCCTCTTGAAAACAAGCATGCTGCTGCCCTGGGAGGCCTTGAGGGAGCTGACCGATAAGAAAGGCTACCCCACCTATAAAATAAAGGTGAAACAACTGACGAGGCGCCTGACACGTGGTTTCAGCACATTAGTACTCTACTTGGCAAGCAGTTCAGATAACACTAACCTTGAGAACTTTCTTCAATCACAAGATAGCAAACACCCTTCCCATCCAGACTGGACCTTTCACTATAGAGGGCTTCAGATCTGCCTGAAGAAACTGAAGAACACCAAGACACCTGGTCCCGACAACAATTCTGCAGTAGTCGGAAGAATCCAGCTATTCCATGTCCCTGTTACAAATTTGTTACAACACCTACATGGGAACACACCGCTGCCGTTTCAACAGCATTCATCATTCCTCTACCAAGAAGGCTACCTCCAACAACCCCAAAACTACAGAGGAAGTACACGCTGTTCACCATTGGCCTCTAAGAAAGATCTCAACTCCGGCTGCTCAACCGAATCACTCCTGACATAGTTCCCATTCTCAGACGGAACCAGAACGGTTTTCGCAAAGGCAGACACCACTACCCTCAGATACTTGCCCTCATAAGGATCATAGAAGAGTTGATAATTTCCAAGAGAAAAGCTTCAATTGTGTTTGTAGATAATTCCAAGGCTTTTGACATGTAAACAGGGATGTACTGCTGCATATTCTCGCCAACTACGGTGTCCTCTATGAGACTGTCAAGGCAATTGCCATCATGTCTGATCACCCATTATAGCTTTGTGCAGACCCTGGATGGGCCCACAAAGAGTTCCTCACAACTCTGGATCCTCCAAGGAGATACTCTTGCACCCTGTCTCTTTGTAGTCGTGGTTGATTACAGCCTCAGACAGAGTCTTGAAATCATGAACGACAAAGGACTCACCATCAACCCAGCGGTTTGTTTTTTTCCTAGACGCACCAAAGTCAGCATCCACTGACCTTGACTACGCATATGATCTAACTCTACAGCCTGGATTTTATATGGTGTGCACAAGATCTACTACTAACATCACTTGAGACTGCTGGCAGACAAATCGGCCTACATCTAAATGCCAAGAAGACTGAATATTATGACTTTCAAGAGGAAGATGATCATGCAACCTCTCTGGCACAGCAGATGGTAGCCAACTCAAAGAGGTCAAGGACTTCAAGTATCTTGGGTCCCTGTTGCCGACAGCAGAAAGCCGTCCAGTCCACGCAAAGGACAAGCTTGGATGCCTGCAATAACTACAAACCACTTATGGCATCTGGTATCTCCAATTCAACCACCAAGCTTGAAAAATTATTTAGGCATGTGTAGAAGATGCTGTTATATGGGATAGAGCCTGGACCATGAAGAAATAGCTACAGATAGACTGGATGGCACCTACACAACTTCTTATGCAAGTACAAACACATCTGGCTGAGCACAAAGACCGAAGCACGATATATGGAGATATCCCTCCAATTTCAATCTTCTGTTGCCCAACGCCGTGCACGATTTTGCCGTCCCTGTCCATCGTGCTATTGACCAAGTAGTCTCATACGTCACGTTGGAAGTTACCATGCCAAAACAGGGTCGTCGCCCCTTAACTACATTGATGCGATTGCTCAAGACATCCAACAGGATCCCATCTGACATCCCTAACTTAATGACAGACAGGGACATTTTGGCGCTACATTGTGAACACTCTCGGCTGCGGCCGTTAGATAGATAGATCATAACTTCATATGCAATTAGAATACAAATTAAGTGTCTTAAAACGTATGTTTTACGTCGCATAAAGAATCTAATAACAGCATTTTCTAGAGTGCCCAAAAAGGCTAACCAAAAAAACCACCATTTGTTATCTTTTACTAACTTTTTTACAAAACCAACATATTAGAAATACAAATAAAAGTCTAACATAATATGATTATGTACGGGAATTTACAAAAACATATTTAGAAAGGCCAAAACTCCTACGGTTCATGCCTATTTATCTGGTGGCAGCCTACGGCGGTACGGTAATACGTACTCCTGTTTCTAAAATTGAAAAAAAAAAAAAATTGGCGTCAGCGTTTGAAAATTCCCTCAAGACTGGAATAATCCCGAATGCACTTGTGGGAATAGAGATGCGTGCCCGTAGCGATTGCGTGTTTACTTTTCCGTGTTTGCGAGCACCGAAGTACCCGACAAAAACGTTCAAAATTTTCTCAGCTGTGTTTCTATAGGTTCAGACCCAATTACGATACATATTTAAAACAAAACATATTAACGGACCCTCTTATGTGCAAAACTCCTAGAACCCCTTCGTTTTCCGGAGATATTTGAGGTTTCGTTTCATTTGCTTGCAATCGCTATGACGGATTGATAACGTTTAATCTCTAGCGCAGTATTAATTTATCTAATATCGTTTCGCAACTGTGACACAACAGACACTTCCTGTAACCGCCGTAGTGGCAGCCTGCCAAGGTAAACTCTCAGCTTCAGCCAGCTTGTCCCAGTTGCAACTTTTGGCAGCCTTTGCACATTGGCAGCACACAGCCGCAAAACTCCCGCTTGTGCATGGATTACACCAACAATCATGGGTTACGCACTGCTGCCATTTCAAAACACGGACAGTTACATCGCATTTCCCAAAAAACGATGACCGTGTAGAAAATTTGGTTGTCTAAAATGTCCTTTTATACCACCCGAAACCGTTCAACAGTAAAACTTCTAACCGGTCACCATA
>JAMKCH010066414.1:0-64585 GCA_023653785.1 Ophioderma brevispina
GGTCAAACTTGCAATGCAACTTTTTAAAAGAAATAATAAAGGTATGAAACCATGTCACCCCGGAATATTCTATTTTTAAAGTCTAGCTGCAATTTTCACTACATAGAGTTTGAAAGCTATAACAAAATGTATGTGCGGAAGGTGTTTAATTCTTTTTCAATAAAAAGATATTAATTAATTAAGAAAATTGATATGGACGTCTCAGTGATATTTTTTCAATAATAAATCTCGACACATGAAATGCAAATTTGGACAACAGTAAGAATTTGTTTATAAATGGTTGTTTGGGCATTAGTTTGAAAGTAGTATCCTTTCTGTCTCAAAACTGAGATCCCGAGAGGATTTTTCAAACATTCTTTTGTATTCTTTATTTTTAAAAAAAAAATTAGGGGACGTATGGACGTATGTTACGATTTTCATTCTGCTTTTGGTAAAAAAATATAAAAGGAAAACCCAGTCCTCTCTAAAGTTATATTTCATTGCAAAAGAGAAAAAAACCAACTCTAATTTGCACAATGCCAAACCCAAATTATACTCAATTTAATAAAAAGAACCTATTTTTGACTGCTGGCAGTCTGGGTAAACTGACATTACTTCAGATGGCGGTTTCTATTACACCAATCCAATCAAGCGCTAAGCAACAAGACAGATCCTTGGTTTGACAAACTTCAAAATGGAATTTGGCTTTATAGTCATACTCAAGAACCATTAAATACAACGATAATTCATTTTTTTCTATTATCAAGCAGGGTGATATAACTATTTTTTCATCGCAAAATCTTTCTGTTAATTATGTTGTTCAAGCAAGTGCAAATCATTACAATGAAGTTGTTTCTCTAAAGAGAAGTACCAAAGCGGAGGAAAACATGCAGGGATTTCTTGCAGAGGGCCTCGTTCCAAATTTAGAATTATCATTTTTTAAAATTGGTCAGTATTTCGCATATTCGTCTTGATTGATGGATTGTGAGTATGAAATAACCGTAAAAGTTTAATTTTGACAACGAAGTTGCAAACAATGGAGGCTTTCTAAGTTCAGAATTATTGATTTGGTTGTAAATAGAAACTAATGCACGTAAACCCAGAGGTGTACAGCAGGAAAAAGGTTGGTTTTTTTTTTTATTAAAACTAATTCCGGTTGGTACGAGCAAATTATTTTTTTTTAATATAGGACATTAAGTAAATGCTCTCACTCTCCTATCTCTAAATGATATATTAGTTTACGAGGGCTTTTTATCAGATCTACTTTGTTTCTACAATTAAAAAAAAAAAATGAGTAACTCTTTATGAATCAGCTTGGATTTGGAGATTAGATGAGAAAATATGAAGTTTCCTAATAATTCAAACTCAAACGTTTAATGGATGAGTGGTGGGTTACAAAGCGAGGGAAAGACGGTTATATGATTGCAATAATTAATGATGAGAAGATTATAATGCATGTGTGATTCTTGTCCTGCTCCGCTCGACTTGCGTTCATGCAGATGGTGTCTTGACAACAGAGCAGAACAACATAATACCTACCATAAAAGTGGAAACGGAATGTCTACAATGTATTTGCGAGTGTAATGGGACTTTGCGTTTTTATCATATTTTGCATAAAGATAAAAACCAAATAGGCCATGATACGGTTGCGATTTAGTCATCGTTCGTTGCTACAGCACTGGGGATTACTTACTTCCTTCACTAAATTTAAACAATATTATGTAAACACTACATGGCATAAGGGGGGGGGTGGTTTCCCTAGGGATCCATTTTGGTTTTTCGGCCGGCGAATTTTAACGCTGCAAATATTGGTTTTATATTTTGTATTTGTCTAACTTTTAGTTGCGACTTGCGGTGGTGCAAAAAAAATCAAATCCATCGCGTCGTTTTTGCGTTAATTAGATTGGATCCCTAGGAGCCCCCCTTAGCACTAACAGAAGTGCCCATGACAAAAATTAAATCTAGTAATAAGAGAATTACTGTGAGCGATTTTCCTAATGCAAACACCTAGTGACATAAAACAAAGTAAATAATTAATCAAAAAATTCTTGGAAAGTATAGTAGGCCATTAGGTGTCATTAATTTTAATAACATCGCATAGCGGTTTACTGTAGGAACCTATGGTTAAAATTAACAAGTAACCTTAAAAATATAAAATGGACGCGACATTTCTATTTGTGCTTAAGAGGTCAATATAGTTCTCCTTCACCATTAGGCAATCAGCCAAAGTCTAGGTGATTCAGTGCCATAGAAAAGGCAAACGAATTTTCGTGTCCTTTTCCCACATTTGACCGCAAAAATAAATCAATGTTTTTGTTTTGCCCATAAGTTTCGGACTGAACAATTGTATCAGTTTTAGTTCTTAATGTTGATGTCTTTGGATCTTTAACATTGTGGTGGATTTCATCTAAAAATTCCTTTGGAAAGTTGTTAGATAGTGAATGGGTCCCATGGAGCCCCACCCCCCCCCTATGCACAACGGAAGTGCAAAACCCTTATGCAGTTATTTAAGTGACCAGAAAAGCGTTATCCCCAAATGAAGGGTGCACATTACTTAGGAAAAATGAATATAAAATATAAGCTTAAAATTTACTTCAGAATTCAGTGACCCATATGTACACGTAAACTCACGCGAACAATAGAGCGATGGATACTCAACAATCAACTAAAAACAGTTCGGATTCTTTTTCTCATCAGGGAATGCAAGTACAGTTATGCCCACACCGTGGAAAACATTTCAAGCTATATCAAGTGTTGTGGGCTATATAAACAATTTATTGCATTCCCTGATGATACTTGCGGAATTTAGGTTATGCACAAGTTAGGCAGCCCTTCAAAAGGGCTTTTCCATCATGAATTTTATCCCTTACAATTTCTTTTCGAAACAAATTATTAATCCTATGGTCAAAGTAATTGAACACACAGTATAATCTCCAAGATTTTTCATCGCGAAAGAGGGGGTGGAGGAAGGAAAGAACCTTAGCCAATGCGGGCAAAGGGACAAACATTGAAATATGCTTCAAGCCTGCACCATACGGCAGTAGGGGGGGGGACCAAGGTCAAGCCCCATTGAATGAAAAGGACGTTGACCTTTGTGCCCCTAAGTGGGAAACAGCAATTTAAGACAGTCAAAACATTCCTTATTTTAATCTATGAGCTCCATCAATAATTTGCACCATTGTTATCCAAATCGGAGTAATTTTAAAATTGAATCCTGTACAACTGAAAATGACCGTTTGTATTTGTTTTGCTTTTTTCGCCTATAACTCCAAAACTTTGGGCCGCAGCATAGTACAAACTATACCTTTTTGGAAATCCTATGATTAAAATATTCAACTTGGTATACTTTTCAAACATGATTGAGATCAATTTCAAAATTGAACCTGTATTGACATTTGACTCCCGAAAAACACTTTCCCACCCCTACGATAACTCACTTTTTTTTGGTAAATGTTGAACCTTTACCTACCAAATCAGTTGAAATCAGATTCTTAAAAATTTTCACAAATTTGCTAAGAATACTGTTTACTTTTGAGTACTACATGTGGGGGGACACCGATTTCATGGTTAAAATAATATTGTTTAATTTTAATGAAGGAAATATAATCCCCTGGTTGGAGCACGAATGATTTAATTTAAAAGCCAACATTGTATAGTCTAATAATATCAAAATAGCCACTAACACAGACATAATTTTATTTAGAAAAATCGTAGCAAACCCCACCGGAACAGTATGGTTATATCTTGGGAAATTGCAATTACCGCATACTTTTTCCGTACAACACTACCAAATATTCACACAATCTACAAACAATTTTAGCAATTTATTCACGAAATACGCAAACAACTTCACACTGGCTTTGCTTCCACTTTGATCGGGCGAAATAATTATTAGTCGTTGGTGATTTGGTCTACGGCCAAAAAGTTCTACAACGAGACTAAGAGTCAAGATACACTTTAAGCTCCAAACCTTCACCTAATTATCTGATCCAAATTCCATTGCAATTGAACACTATGGTACCGAGATATGAGTGACTTCTGTTGTAAGCCAAATATTGTTCACACTCTTGCCAATAGTTTCAGATCAATACTGTCGACATCCCGAAACATTTTATCAATCGTGTTATATTGAAAATATCGATCAGGTAGGACCCAACTTCCAAAATTGCCTATTCAATGCTGTCATCGAAGAAGGCACGCGCGTTAGAAGGCACGCGTTATCAAACAACCATGACGTACAGGATTATACATAAACTTTCAAAAACAACAATCAATGAGTATAAATCTACTTACTCAAATCTTTAGCATTTTTGTTTAAATTCGTGTTTATGTTTTTGGCATTTTGTTTCAGGCTTTAATTTGCGTGCGTGTAGTGTGGATGTGTATTATATGGTAAGTACAAATAGTAAACATATCTCCTTCGAGGGAAATAGGGATTTACACACAAGGTATATGAAGTACATAGGCAAAGGAAATAATAGCATTAATGCTTGAGTATCAGTCATATTGTATATACAAAAGGAAAATTGCTCCAGTGCAAAGATAACAACCGGTAGCATTATCCAAGGAGGCATGTGTGTGTATAATAATGAGTTTAATCAGCTATGAAAAAAATTATGTTCTCGCGTGCGAGAACAAATCTTCAGGTCAACCATAGAAAACCATCAAGGAAACTACCATTTGGCTGTGTTGTTTATTAGTTTCAAGTCCTCAAAATATACACAACTGTAGGAAAATTATGGATAAATTGTTCACCAATATGTAGCTTAAATTCTTTCGTTTTAACATTATGGTATAATCGTTAAATAGCTAAGTAATGCCAATGATTTGGTAAATATTCAGATTATACATTTGTTATGTACTTCAATCACTATAATAAAGTTGTACTTTTTACCTACAATGGAATTTTCATAGCCATCGACAACCGCGGTATGATTGATAGTTCAAAACAAAACTCGAGGACCTAGAGATATAAATTTACCTTACGCAGCATATATATTCTGAGCTTCAAAATATTTTTTTATTCATGATTTGATACAGACATGACAACTCTATGAAATGGGCCCCTATTCACCAAATTTAGTAGTTTACTTCAACAATTTCGATCTTTCTAGGCATTAAAATGTTATGGAACATCAAGCATTACATGAAAAAACTTAATAATATCGTTCGCTGGGCAAGACCGAAAAGTATATGCGCGTTTCACCTCTATCAAAAACCTCATATGTAGACAAAAGTAGAAGGGGCCTTGACAAATCCTCATATTCGTGTTTGAAATTTACAGGAGACGTACCAAACATTTAACGATTGGGTGAAAAGAGTTCATTTTATACGCACAAAGAAATGTCTTCTTTCATTTTTAATGAGGCAAGAGGCAATTCCATTTGAAATTGAACTACATTCGCAGTGATATCTGCCTCAAATTTAAGTGACCAAGTTTACACATAGAGGGTTTAGTATTGGCCACTTTTTATATTTGAGGTTTTGCATTTTGACCGTTGAAGTTAATGTTTTGCAAACCCTGATATTCCATGCATAATTTTATCATTCCTATTACATAGTACAATATGTCTAACTTGTGAGAAGATATGAAGAGAAATGAAAGAAAGAAGAAAAGCGAAATGAGTTGTACCTCGGTAATACACACACACACACACACAACCAAACCACACACACACACACACCCACACACACACCGAGTGATTCCTAAAGGCAGGTTTTTTTCCATATGGAGATCCTAGGTTCGATTTCAGATCGGGACAGCTTTGTTTTTTAAAATTTCTATATCATTAATGACGGCAAAATAATGGTACTATTATGTGTAAGCCTATTCTACTACACCTTGAATATTTCGGCCATACGGCACGAATGAGCACCAAAACAGGATCTGTAGATTTGTTAAGATGAAAGCGTAACTGATTTGGTAGTTTGGGATGGTTTGAAGTTTTTTCAATAAATTAAGACAATTTCTGATGTACTACATGTTGTTTGTATCTAAAAATATGGTTTAAAGAAGTCACAAATATCAAATTTCATTACAAATTTGGGTAATTAAAATAACCATAAAATTTGAACAAAAGTCATATCCACCCCATTCCATTGCCAGGAAAAGAAAAATGAACCATAATTGCTAGAAGCATTTAATAAGGAAAACGCTGGAGCAGCGATTTGATATAGCTTATCTCTAAATGTAACAAGAGTGAAAAAACTAGTGAATCTTAATTCACTCTAATAGAGTGTAAACCACGCAAAAATCACTGAACTTCATCCAAAAAGAGTGAAAAAGAGTGAACACGCTCTCTAAAAT
The DNA here is from genome assembly GCA_023653785.1 of Ophioderma brevispina. Lineage (NCBI taxonomy): Eukaryota > Metazoa > Echinodermata > Ophiuroidea > Amphilepidida > Ophiodermatidae > Ophioderma > Ophioderma brevispina. Next base: position 6,287 of record JAMKCH010066414.1, read on the forward strand.
GCGTTGTCCTCCAAGTTTAACTCTTTAAAGCAGTAAGTATAAACTCCATTTTGAGTGTTGTATTGAGTAGAACGATTTAAAATGAGTGAAAGTGACTCAAAAAGGAGTGACGTTCACGATTAAGCGAGTGAATGTTCGCTTCTATAGGGTTATACAAAACGAGACAAGTGCTGAAAATGTGCCAAACTTGGGGAGTGAAATAGGGTTAAAAGACTGTAATCGATTTCGAAAAAAAAAAACCTTAAATTCCCTACTGCGTCGTTTGTCAAAACTGACGTTTTTTCATTGCGTTTATACTCTGTATTGATACATGATTTAAAACATAATTAACTAAAGTAAAGTCATAATTTTATTTAAAGAACCAATTATTGTGTGGGTAATTTAATTGAGCACACTCCTATCAAACAAACAAAAAATGGGAAGGCATTCATTTACAAGAAACATGCTATTCTTGTCTCCAGAACCTTTTAAGTGCATAGGTATCAATCAATTGGATTTGTATCCATTTAATAATTTTTTTTATATTATTACATTACCATTATCATTGGGTCTGTGCAAGGGGCAAGCATTTGGTGAGATTAAATGTGGATGTGTTATTTCTTCTTTGCATTCGCCCGCGTATTCCGGCTTGTCTTTTTCTTCATCATTTTCTCTCTCTTCTTCTTCTTCTTTTCATCCTTTCACCGCCTCATCCTCCTTCTCAGGCCCGTCGGAGCGCTACGGTTGGTACGGAATAGGAACCGTACCACTTTTCAGCTAAAAGAGAGAGAGAGAGAGTAAAAAAAAAAAAGAGCAGAGGAGAGAGGAGGGAGAGGAGGATAAGAAAAAAAAGAAAAATATGAGAAGGAAATTCTCAAAAATCTTGATAAACTAAAAATCATGGTTATAGGTATGGGCTCATTTATAATACGGAACATCAAAGCTTTCCTTTTAGCAATGACAGGATCGCGTTATTGTTAAACCGTAGAACAATCAACTTTATCTACACTGACAATCAAGTTTATCTATAAAATAATTATTGCCTTTGTATTAAGTTAATATGGAAAACTTCATTCCATTTTTCAAAATTTAAGAGCTTCAAGGAAGCGTCGCCCCCTTTAACCCCCACAGGGGACTCTGCCCCTTTCATCCCCGCTGGGGGTTACACCCCAGACCCCCGTTAAAACCGTACCACTTTCAATTTCACTCCGACGGGCCTGCTCCTTCTACTTCCTCTTCTTCTTCTGTTTTTTTCTTCTTTATTTTCGCCCTTCTTCTGCATTGATTTGGGTTGTTTTTAATGTTGTTTTAATGCGTTCGTTATTCTCGGACTGCAAATCCCTGTCTATTGCTTAAAAAGGTGCCCCACCCGATTACAACATATATTTTTTCTGTTTCGTAGGAAGGGCCATCACCAATTCCAAAATTTCATTGGATTCCGATATATTATTTTAATGTGAGCGGTAATTGTGTGTATTATAAAAGCCCACTGAGTACTGTACAAAATAGTTTGCGGTGTGAAAGTAATTATAGTCCGTCGGGAACCACAGTCCGGGCTCCATAGACGACAACGGAATAAAACATGAAACTAATGTTGTGTGAAGAGTCAACTGAATCGAGCGCCCTATTATTTATCGTTGGAGCCGGACTAAGAGTACGGCGGACTATAATTACTTCTACACGTACACCCGTACCGAAATCAAACCATAAGCTTGTATCATCAAAATGAGAAAGAATTCAGTGAAAATAGTTTGCAAATGATATGAGAAAAACGCAATGTTTCTAATGATACTCTAATCGCTTGTTCGATGGTATGAAAGGTGGGGTCGAGGCTGAGGATCGGGCGGTGTCCCTTTAAAGGCACTATCAGTGACATGCTGAATATGAAAATCGAAAAAAAAACAGATTTTATCCTGTCTGTAACAAGTATAGGTATACACGCACTGCAAAATCGAAATATCTTAGTCATTTTAGTCATCATATTTTTACAACACGTAATTGAATGGAGATTCATATCTTTCAACTTTGCCATATTTTGTTTAAAATCTGCCCAAATATGTCTCATTTGTTTGGGGGGTATTTGTTCATTTAGAAAAAAAATGGCTTAACAACAAAACATAACAAACACACGCGCAGACGAAAAGAAAATATGCCTTTCCCAGGAAAATCTCTGAACGTTCCTCTAATGATTTACAGAATGATTATTTGTAATCACTTTATTCTGTGCCCTATCGCAATCACTAATTTCTGTAATGTGAGTACCTTGTGATTTCCGTAGCGAACTACAATTAAACCAGATAAGTAAATATTTGTAATAATTGTTATAGAATGTCGGATGTTGTAAATTCAAAGACACCTGCATGAAATTTACAAACAAAATTTAGTTCATATGTGTATACCATTACATTACAATAGGTCATAAAACTGGGTTAATCCATCGTTATATATGCATTTGGCACAAAAAGTATCTCGGAATGTTTTTCGATCAGTATTTTGCCTACGTCAGATAATTTTGAAAGTTTTCGAATTATACATTTCGTCGCCCACATCACATACTTTCTTATCTGACATTTTTTTTACTTTTTGAGATATTTTGCATATGCATGCACAAAGTTACAATCTAGAAAGTGATCTAATTAGTGAGATATTAATTACGAATTTTGATCAAGCTCAAAACTGCATATCGCGATTTCACATACTGTCGTATGTTTCATTTACACGTAATTTCAATAGGCGTATAATTAACGCTGTTCGTAAAACAAGCTGTTTTACGCTTTTCATATACAGATCTATGTGCGTCGTATCTGCCTCATGCGTGAACATGACGTGTTTCACATAGAGATCTATTTGAACGCATTGAAATACAACGGTGAAATTAGCGTCATATGTGAAAATATGACCTTTTTTGCGTTTCACATACAGACTTATGACTTTGTTGCTTTATATCAGGAAGACAATTGCACTTTCAAAACTCAGCAAGGTTAAAACTTAAACTTCAGAATGTTTTCTTCATAATGCAAAATTAAAAAGTACATTGTAATGTTTAATTCCATAGTACAAACATGAAATCTCCCGGTAGAATTTTAATGGCGATTTTCTAGAAAATGGCATTTCGTCAGATAAGACAGTATGTGATGTGGGCGACGATGTTATTGTCTAGGTCTTGCTCTTTCATTTAACACCTCGGTCGTGAAAAAGTGTGCAAAAATGGCTGAGATACAACACCCAAAGACACTCAACCCAACCAAAAGTTTCACTTTATTGAGTATTTAATGGTCACCGAGGTACCAAGGATCCGTGTGTATTGGTTTTACACTAAGAGGGTTTCCAACTGAATGATCGAGTAAGCCTCGTTTGCGATATTGATTATGGTTTGCGTGTTAGTTTTGCAGTACACTGCAATTACCCACTGAAAACTCCATAAAGTGCAACTTTTTGTTAAGGAATTTTACGTATTTTGGGCGTTCTATCTGAGCCATTTTTACACGTTTTTTTTACAAGCAAGATGTTAAATGAAAGAACAAGATCTAGGCAACAAAATGTATATTTTGAAAATTTTCAAGATTATCAGACTTTGGGCACAATTCTGATCGAAAAACATACAGAGATACTTTTTTTGTGCCAACTGTATATTACTTGGTCAAACCGCCAACTGAAATATTTATTTCTAACTTAAGACTTTAAACATTAGAGACACTATCAGTGATTTATCTGAAAGAGTCAAAATATTTGAAACCTGCAGGAATAGCTTAAACGTGAAGGATAAGACTGTAGAATTATCATAACTATTTCCAATGGAAGAATTCACAGAAAAGGAAGAAAACGGCGGCGCTGAAAGATACGAATCTCCATTCAATTACGTGCTGTAGTAAGTGTCCGTATGGAGACTAATGACTTAAATATCCGATTTTGTCCTTATTAGGTTGCTTCTGATCCTATTATTTGTAGAATGTGTTGGTATACCTATACTTGTTACAGACATGAAAAAATCTGATTGTTGATGTTTTTATTTTCTGTTTTAGCAAATCACTGATAGTGCCTTTAACCTTAATCTTATCCTAAAATAGCCCTAACCATTAGCCTTACTCTCTAAGCTAAATACACAAAACTTCAATGTCGATAAAACAAATTGAATTACCGAGAGGACTGATGAATGACTAAAAAAACCGGTTTAGTTTACAGTCTGAGCCATTATATACATTTCATTGTTATTTTTACTCACTTATTACCTTTGTTATATAGGGTAAATGCCTTGTTTCACCTTCCATTTCGGTTTAAAAATCCAATTAATTTAAAACAAATATTACATGCCTAATAGAAGGCTATACCAAGCTCGAAAATCGAGACCACTCTTAGATGGACAAATTGCAGCCAGTAAATCGATTGTTAACATTAAGCAATATGAAATAATATTAATTGATTAATCAAAAATAAGGTAAATGGCGTTAACGTCAGGCCGGCACATTGTGTTACAGTTATGTGAATATAATAAATATTGTGATAACAATAGTAATTACAATTATAATAAACAAACAATAGCAATAACATTACAACAACAACAGTAATAATAATAATAATTATTACTATTAGAATAATAATATATATGGCATTTAAGTGCTAAAGCTGAAATAAAAAAAAAACACCCTTTAGCTGTTTTGTTGGGTTCTTTTCTCCGTTTTGTCGGAGAGATATTCAATATACTCGTACGTAAAAATCTTAAATATTGTTCAATAGTACTTAATTCTTAAAAAACTCTATATCCATATTGGGCAGGGGGTTTGGAAAATCTTTGTGAACTGACATGAGATCAAAGACGAACACAACGATAAGAGCGTGAAGGACAGAAATGAAAGGCCGATGACGATTGCGAAATGTAGGCCTTACAGTTAACCATGTTAACCGAAATCGTTTCTCGGTCTGGTGCAAAGATGATCCATCATACAAGAGCAATGCGTGCTAATCTCCGAAAATATATCCTTTATGACTGCAGTGTACAGTCGGCTTCTCAAAATATCGCTTCAGTTAGTATATTTATAGTTATGTCTATAAACCTCGCGCTTGAAGGATGAAGGTATGCCAGAAATCTGTAACATGGCAGGGTTCTGCTAGTACATCTGCACTTGATGATGCCACCAGATTTGCAAACAAGTGATATCGATTCTTATGTGGTACAAAAAATACACCTTGCCTGTAGCAAAACTGACTTCACAACACATGTTTAGAGGCTGTGGAGAAAGATGATGCAGCTTGTAAAATTCCCTCTCTAGAGTTAAGAGTTCCTGACATACCTTTAGTTTGCATTGGCAATGACGAACAAAGGAGGGTTATTGCCACTGTTTATTGGTTCATACATCGCTATACATTGGTTGGAAATTGACGAGTAAGTTAGAAATTAGCTGGCACGCCTATAGTCTGTTTTGAAACGGAAAAAACGAAGACAAACCAGGCGTTGAACCAGGCGTTGTAAGCAGAGAAAGAGAAAGCGTAAGGTAGAAAGAAGAAAGAGAAGGAAGAGAAAATATAAAGAGCTGGAAAGGAAAGATGAAAGAGAAACGAGGTAGGGGAATGAAAGAGAGGAGAGAGAGAGATAGAGAGAGAGAGAGAGAAGAGAGAGGGGGGAGAGACCTACAGGACATACCTTGTACATTTGCTCTTGAAAAATCTTGTAATATAACTCCAATAAATAATCGTCAAAAGGTACCTTTCCAAGACATTTAAATTTGCATTGTACCACTTCAAATTGCCAGAGCTAAGGCGATTCAAGATCTTGTTACTTTTACAAACCACATCTGTATTTCCCTATCTTAAGTACAAACGCACTTAGTGCTTCTTTGTTTCCACTAGCATGACTTTTGAAAACCACTTAGGTCCCAGGAAATGCAAATAGAATTGATGTGGTTTTTGTTAAGTCTACAGGAGGGGATTAGAGAGCATTCAATATCTGTGTTGGTGATGAACTCATAGTGAAACTATGGATTATTCAGAAGATACTAGAAAATTCCAGGTTGACTGGTGTGAATCTATTCATGACATGACTGGAAATCAATAGTTTCAACTAATGATGTCACTGGTAGTGTATTCTTTTTTCTGGGCCCGTGTTTATTGGAATGGAATGTTCCCGTAAAGATTTGTAGTAGGTTATCATCTCATTCCTGGGACCTTTAAGAAGGCATCTATACTGGACAAAACGACATTCCCAATGCAAAATCTCAAGCGAAATGGGACGAGAACAACCAAAAATTAATGGGGAAATGGGAAGATAAAAAAATACCAAGTATCGGGAATAAAACCTGCTTACATGGTATTTGTATTTGGGATAAGGATTAAATAATATAATACGATTCAGAAATTATTATGTTGTATCGACTGGTAAGTGCTTATCAAAGCGGAAGCAATTCGCAAATGTATCATATAATATTAGTGCCTAGAGCTGCTTTTACAAATATGAGTAATGTCGCAAGTCTATGTAACCACCATTTTGATAACGGCAGGCAATTGTCCTTATAGTACAGTATACGTAATACATTTTAATTATGTACGAGAAAGAATTAAATTAGGTCTGATGTACTTTACAAATGGAAATTATGTGACATATTATGTTGTGGGATTAGAAAGGGGTTTTTGTCGACAAGAATCGGTGAACATTCGTTTAGGATCCAATCCAATCCATACCCAGCTTCAATCAGCCTTACAAAGACAATCGGTTATTAGCCACATTGCCGTTTTACCGAGAAGGGGTATGGTTAAGGTTATATTAGAGGTTACGGTTTAGGGGTAATGCAGCTGACCAAGGAACTGCAACGGCTATTCGATTAAAGGTCGGGGAATAATCTAGTCTTTGGTAACAGCAAGTTCACTCAAGGTGTAACCCAGGAGCTTTGAATAATCTAGTTACTTTGGTACACAGCAAGATTCCCACTCACGGTGTAACCCAGAGCTTAGGGCTCCTCCACTTGGGTACTCTTAGCTCTACTCCAAGGGTAACCCCCTAGATGCATAATTGATGCAGACTTACACTTAGTACTGTTAAATACACAACCACTGGATTGATACCAGCTATGTTTACTTAGGCTTACCGCATCCTATATGCCCTCTGCAGTTGCCTGCTAGCTGCATAGACAGGTACCCATATAAGCCACCAGTAGTGGGAGTCTCTGCAGTCTACTCCATTGTTGTTTACGACTTGTTATGATCCATTTTCAAGCTTAGTAACAGCTATATTTGAGATGAGCATCACCAAAACCCCTATATATGACATCTTGTGTAAAACCATATAACCTATGTGACCAAATGTTAAATCATTGGATAATAGTAACTAAAATAACACACAAATCTCCAAGCTCATTTGCATGAGTACCCATTCAGGTACTTTCCCGCATGGTGTGACTAAGTGGTTAAGCTACATGCGTGTGTACCAAGTGTGGATGGTACCCCACTTTTGCGCCGGCGAGTGTGGTACCCATGCGTGTGGGTACTCCGCGGCTTACGTACCATCACTTCAAAGTACTCCCTAAGAAATTGGTTGTGTATAGTAAAAAAAGATATCCTTTTTACTGCCATACCGTGGTTTCTCCTGCCAAAAAATGACCAAAACAAAACAAAACCCCGGCTGCAAAACCCGTTAAAGACTATCTGTAACAATGTACATTCACAATGTTTACGTTTCACGATGAAAATCAAAAAAGTATAGTATGCCCTATCTGGGGGTATCATGAAGAAACAATATCTTCAAGATCATAATGGTGTGAATTTCAAATCCATTAATCACATTTTCAAAATTGGTTTCAATTGGTGTGTTAATAACATACACATTACTACAATGCCCATGACATTTTGTTTAATAAGTACAGAGATCAGTATATTTTCTTATTGATCATGTTGATTGGCGAGCATGCAATACGTATCTGCCAAGTAATCCCATGTGAGGCACCCTATGTCGGACGATACCTCTGCCCCGCCTTAAATCTAGAGAGAGTTTCTTAAGCAAGTCCAACCGTCTTGAAAATACAGTCTCTCATGGAGTAAAGAGAGGTCGCCTTGTGGAAAGAAATACTTGCCATCACAAGTAACATCTATCGGTATTGAGCAACCTGGTGAGAATCTCCCACCTGGCGCTGACTCCTCATGGCTGAATGGCGATGCCCTCAATAGATGAGAACCAGAACTGGCCGCTCTAGTTTTTCCTTGCAGAAGTGGGGCTTCTGGAAGCAATCAGGATACTACCTGTGTTGTGGAACAGCCACCACAGACAATGGAACCCCTCTTGGTCTGCCCACTGCTGGAGCAACAATGCACAAAACAAGGACTTGCGGAATTCAGTGAAAGCAGCAGACGTTGTACCCAGCTCTGGCGGGATCATATTTGAGAACCAAGTGTTGTTGGACACGATAAGAAGAATTTGATTGTGAATCCCTGAAACTTTCAGTTGCCAACCGGTTTTACAAAATTGGACCAGTTCGGGTAAACTTTTACCACAACGTCGGGTTGGAATGCAAAACCAACGTAATTGACCTTTTTTGTCGAAATTGCGTTTTGGTGAATTTGGGAAAGAGGAGGTATTCGCGCATACTTTAAAGGTGGTCAATCGTAATTCCATATAGATTAGCCAGAAATAGATCCTACCTTTTTTTTAATTTTGCCTACGGAATTACTTAAAATGAAAACCAAAAGGTGATTTCTATAGTGCTTCTATTTCAATAAAAACATAGTGGAATTTCTATTTGCTCCTATATCAATTAGAAATTTTCACATTTTTTTTAAAAATAATGGCTAAAAATAATTGGTCTTAATTTTTTTCAGGTGGGGATATTTTTGATAGAAAGCTTTACACAAGCGCAAAAAATAAGATTTTTCACATTTTTACCCTCGCTACCTGAGGCCATGTTTGTAACAAAACTCCCCGAAGGGGGGGGGGTGGTTACCACCCCCCCCGTTGATTTTCGTCCTGAACATCCCGAATCCTGTAAATTCGGTACCACAGGAAAGCGTTGAGTTCTTCTTTCCATTGGTTACCAAAAGTAGTACTAACATCCCCATTATGACGTCACCATGGACCGGGCAATATGTTGAGAAAGTACGAAAATAACTGAATATAGGGTGGAAAATTGATATTTCCGCCAATTTTGGCGACTCAAACACCCTATTATAGTTCTAATATGATGTCTTATAAAAACATCATTTTTTTCCCATCAGTAGATCAAAAACCGACCGCCTGAAAATCTGATTTTCTAACCTTTTTGGGCGAAAATTGAATTTTTTTCACTGTGTGTGTTCCTAGGAATGGCAGGTTTGCGACATGCGAACTTTTTGTGGACGTCACTGTGACGTCCTGCTAGGCATGTTGGTACTCTTTGTTGGTATCAATGGAAGAGGAGGACCATAACTATCTAATTGGTACCACAAAAATCAGTGTCTTTAGTGAGTTTCCTGTGTTGTGTTAGTCATGTTTGTACTTTCTCTTCGCGGGGGTGGGGGGGTGGTCCACCCCCCTATCGATCACTTGGAATCACCCTGTATCTTACCTAACCCCGTGGATGGTTGTTTTTTGATTAAATAGCGGAACATGTCAAGTGACAATTACATTAACTAATTGCACCAAAAAAGGGGGTTTTTAGCAAGCCTGGGAAAAAAACCTAAGGGGGGGGGGTGTCACCACCCCCCCCCCCCCCCCCATTCGGTAGACGTAGGGTTAGGAACACCTGTTATTTGAAATCTCTCGTTGCAACCTTTAAACGTAAAAAAATTTTAAATTAGATAAGAATATAGCGTATGTCCATGCTTTTTTTTTCCGCTTATGCAAGATCAACGTAAGTGGCGCTTACGTTGGTCTTGCATTAACAAGAAAATACTGATTTCACTTTACGTTCTCTTCTTTTGTAATTAATATTTAATTACATAAATAAAAAAAGATGAATTAAAATATTTGATTTCTATCATACAAATTCGCAGGGCCGTTGGAATTGTCACTCTTTTCCGCCGCAGTTTTATGGACAAGCACCAGATCTTCTCAGCCAGCTACTACCTGAGCTGTGCTTTCGTTGGTCCTCGCCTTAGGCACTCAGTCAGGTCTCATGACTTGCTGTTGAAAAGTCCCCAAGGCCAACTTGGACTCCCCCACAGAAGATCATGTCTCCCAGTCTCTGTAGGCTTATGGAATGACATTCTGCTTCAGTAGAATATTCTCGAAACCAGGACGTCAGAGTTGCAAAAGGGAGGTTAATCGCTATCTTGGAGCAAACCGTCAGCGTTACTAATTAGATAAATTAGGAGAACAGATGTTAATTGCCTAGATTAGCCTTGGCAAATAAAAATACATTTCCTATTAAATTTACCTGCTATAATTATGGACACACCACATCTAGAAGCAAATAGAAACACAAAAATAGTTCTTACTGTAAATGAGTCCAAATGCAATTACGTTGGTCTTGCAATCAGCCGACGGGGACAGCCTTGAACTGTTAGCATCCCATTGTACCAAAACTTTAAGTCATAGATAGCGAAAACTATACCCTTTTCAAAGCTTAGAAATAGCTGAATAAAATGGTATATATTTTAACACGATCTGAACACTTTGAATTTTTACCCCTGTACAAAATGTCTCCATTTTCGATTATAGAGATTTTCTTAGATTTTTACCAAGTTACTCCTGATATCAAACACTACCAAACAGTAATAAATCATTTTGTAGAAATTATTTGGGGTCAAATTATAATAATAACTGACTAATGTTTAGTTGTTTCATACATTGACTACTTCTTCCAGAACAAAACTATTATATCATCATGATATTTTTTTTCGTGGGCCTCCGTGGGCTGATCAAAAGGACATTAATGATGTGCAGATAATATGGATTGCTTACATTATTATCAATGATATTGTGTCAACAGTTTGCTAGACAAGAATTATATTGAAGCATGGCTATATCAGCCTACATTTTCGCTTAAAGGTCTAATATGTATTCGCTGTAATTATTGAGTAAATCTTTCCAACTCCTCATATTAACGCATTGATTGGGAAAAATATTACTACACTATGTGTAATTATTGCCCAATTAATGAGATTAATGTGTTAAAATTGTGCATAATTTGGTGAGTTCCTATTGCACGCTACACCCAACGTTCGGCAAAGTCTATTTTTGCAGCTCAAATTAAATCTTTATAGTTTCACCTGTCGCCCTAATACTGGAGAATATTAAAATGAAACCTTCAATCAAATTCAACCATTTTATAATTGTTTTAACATTAATGTATTCCATTGAATACTGCACACAGTAATGCATTCAATTGCGCAGCTGCGCAATCATCCAGGTTGCACTAGAAAAGAATACTAAGCCCCTTCTGCCTCCTAGAAACCCGAAAACTCGAAACTGTCGGAAATACCGGTGACGGTTTTGTTTAGAAGTCCAGTATGCACATAAGCTTTTTGAATAGAATCTCACTCCCTACAGCCAATCGCATCCTAACCCTAACCATACAGGGTGAGTCAAAAAAAGTACAACCAAATTGAGCGATTTTTCATGGAAAACCCTCTGTGCTATTCATATATTTTCTTTTTGTTGTACATTTCTTGTTTTGTTAGCACTCATATAAAAATTACGGCATTAAAATTGATTAACGCGTTCGAAAGTTACAGCTGCAGAAGTGAAATAACCCAATGTGCAAGACCGAACAAGTTACACGCTAGAGTAACCCAAAGTGTACTCTTGGATTTACTTCAGGTCCTTGGGATTAACAGCATATCCTCCATTAATTAAACATTGAGAATAGATGTCAGGGAACACCAGTGACGTACCCAGTAGCTGGATGAGGGCCTGGGAGGGGGAGGGTAAGGGTGGGATCCGCACTCAAAACCTTTGCCCCCTCCTGGCCCCAATAGAGATCAGGAAAAGTAATAAATTTATAGCATTGACAGATTACCGTGTTCACTTTGTGTGAAAAATGTGTTTTATTGAGGCCCCAAAAGTTAAATGCTTGCCATCGCCTGGTCCCCCTCCCCAAATTAAAATATCTGGTTACATCGTTGGGTAAGACTGTAAAATGAAACCAGATATCAAAATAATATTTAATGAAATCAATATTTAGACTTGAAGTATTAATTTGCAGCATTCTTTTCAACTTGCTTGATTTCCACGTAGACAAATTTTCAAAATATGAGGCTGGATAACAGATAAAGCATTAGAATTTTCCATTTTAAATATATCCTGTTAATTTCATTAAATTTAAGTATTTTACATTATCTTTCAACACATGTCCTGCGTAGCATTTGAATACGGCGCCAAAGAATCAACCAGTTAATTGATTTTGAAACCCTAAAGCTGCGTAGTCATGAGCAGTAATGAGTCTCTAGTATACAGTCAGTGTGCAGTTTGTTCGGGTCAGAAAATGTGTACCTCAACAAAAAAACCGTCGCCGTATTTGAATGACTAAATCGATTTTAAAATGAATAAAATTATTATGAAAGCTGATTAAACAGACTATCTAACACATGAATAATTTGGTAAATCCATTAATGTTTCTTCATAAAAAAAATCCCCCCCCTCATGTGGTTGTTACTTTTTTTGACACCTGTATAGACTCCATATCCCTAAGCCTCATTTGCATTCAATGGGTGTTCTAAACGAAACCTTTAACGCAGCACTCTATTGCGAATAGACTTTTTGCATTGTTCCAATCGACAGTTGTCAAATACACGGGCCATCTACATGAGATATATATCATAAGCATTATCCCAAAAGTGCTGCTTGCCATGTTCCCCTTATATTTTCAAATTGAAACATGTATTCTTCATGTGCAATACGAAAGTGGGCCACCTTAATGACTGATGTTATATAATAACGTTTATTCTCAGTAATGCATTGATTACAAATAGACGGGTGCTTATAAGACGGGTACTGTGTATAAAAAAAAATCGGATTCGAAATGTAATAAAAAAAATGTGAAGGAACGATGCAGAATGAAGAAAAACTTGGGCTAATATGCACAGTGATCACTCTGGGGTCTCCTCGGGAAAATCTTTGCGTCAGCTTAGTGAGAGAAAGAGAGAAAGAGAGAGAGAGGGAGGGAGGGAGGGAGAGAGAGAGGGGAGGGCGACGAGAGAGGGGGAGGGAGAGGGAGAGAGAGAGAGAAGAGAGGGAGGAAGAGCGAGAGAGATAGATAGGCGGAACGTCCTATATAAGAGTTCATGCTGGTGGAGTAAGACCAAGAAAACAACTGCTAAATAGTGATAAAATGATAAATGAATGATAAAAAATAGATATGTAGCAGTCCTGGATCGCTGCAAAATCCTACATCAATGATTAGCTTGACTGGTCGGTCAGTGAGATCTCATGGAGATTTTAGTGAAAATCCCCAAATCAAAACATGTACAGACATGAAACGGTCATATACCATCTACGGCCCAATTTATTGAATTCTCTTCTTGCCCATATTCCTGCCATCATACCAAGGGCCAGCTGCATCATGGAGGTAAATCGCTTCCTGGGCGATAATTCATTAGCAGCTTCTGTATGATTTTGTTTAGCCTCTTGCTGTTAATTCCCATTTATGCAATTGCATTAACCAAGATATAAAATGTATAAAAAGACTATCACTAACAGTCTATACACCAGAACAGTGACGCTTCGTTCACTGAAAGTATTCATTGTATTAAAGAGACCCTGACACATCCCCGGTGACTTACTGACCAAACTCTGAATATCATGTTAGGGAAAATTGCATTATTCTTTAGATTATAATGAGTTGTACTACGGGCTGTTTATAGCAAATTCCTCTTAGAGACATTCCCTTGTACAAAATCTCAAAATGTTCGAAAATTTGCATAACTTTGCATAAATCAATATTCATCATAAACGGAATTAAACACAAACACAATAGAAAGGCGTCAGGGAGAAATGAGCTAGCTATTGCGTTGCGTATACGGCCTACGGGTGGCTACGAGAACCGTTAAATATTCGCTGACACACTTTTCTATGCAAAGTTGACAGAAAGAAACGAAATTTAAACATAGTTCACAATATAATGGTTACGTGCTTGGCTATAAATATTTTTATTTCCATCATATATGTTCAAGCCGCTTTGATCCAACTTGAAATTTTGAACTAGCATTTCCGTATGCTTTATTCAAAACAAATCTTACTGAGCATTTAAAGTGACAGGAGGAGATTTTTTGAAAATACGAATTTCTCATAAATTACACTTCATCGGTTGTAGACCACCTACCAAGACCGTTTGGAAGGTGTATTGGACAAAAAAGCACAAAAGAAAACCGCAAACTTTGTTTTGAACTTGCTCACTATCGTAATCGCCCCCTAGAAAACCGTGCTTTGATTCTGTCGTGCACGACAGAAATACTAAAATTTCATCTTACTACATAAAGACCACGTATCATTCGGCTTACTCAGGTGTGATCTAATAACATGCAAAAAAAAAAAACGGGTTCGAAAAAAAACGGGGGCACTACTTTCTGAAAATTTCCTCATGTCTCTTTAAGATTTTTCTTCTTCTTCATAACGATACCAAGAAGTATTTTGATGATTTTAATATTTCAAGAAATATTAGCCAAATAATGTTCTTAAAGTCCAGTAATGAATAGGGATCAGCCTAATTTAGTAATTGGTGAATTTTACGCTTTTGTTAATTTCTACCGTCTCTTCTATTTCTTTTGAGTTGCCTTTCGCAACATGTTCCAACTGTGTCTCTTACATTTTGAATGATGAGTTTCCATAGCAACCTAAAATGTAAGTGTTAGCAGTGAGGTGTATCAATTCCTCTTCATTGGTCACCTTTTTGATAATATCTATTCTATTGTGTAGACCGCTTTCCTATTATGGATGATTCCAAAGTATTATGTGGGTTAAAGTTCTAGCGGGTATTTTTAGCATGTGTGAACCACTCAGTAAACATTGTGGGGTGCAATGTGAACATATTGAGGCTGTGCTTTCTAAAATAGAGAAGCTTTAGATAATTTTACGTACAGGGTCAGTCAAAAACACTCGAGTTTTTGTTTAAACATTTTTCTCACAGCAGTGAAAAAATACCGAAGATATTTACTATTACATGTAAAACCAAATTGTTTCACCTACTAGAGAAATTCTGAATTTTGATTTTTTAAATTTTGAGAAAGTTAGCGCTAACATTAAAGATAGGTACGGCCATTTTTGTGGGGCCGCCAGCTATAGCTGGCAGGACCACTTAGCAATCCGTTGTGCGGTGTGTAATGTAGTGTGAGGTGTGGAATGTTTTTGTGTATGTGTGTGGCACATTTGTTTAATTTTTTTTTTAAATTGACCTCAATGAAAATTTTTAAACTTCAATTGGAACCCACTTCTGTCATAGTGCACAATTGGAATCCCTCATATGTTTTGTGAGGTCCAAAGGTCATGTTGAAAGGGCAAAGTCATGTGAGGTCAAGTTGAAAAAAGAGCTTAAAATGTAAAATTGATCTAAATTGAAAACTTGAAAAAAAGAATTCATTGGAACCAAACTTTTTTCATAGGTGCACCATGCGCTCCCTCATATGTTGATGAATCACTTCACTGCAGGGTCAAAGGTATGGGGCGGCCCACAGCTTATATTCTTTGAATACAATGAGAGCGCGAACGCCGAGAACTGCAATTTTTTTCAACTATTCCACGGAATCACTGTTGTGAATATGGCCAATATCCTTTTGGAATGATCTCCGCAAGTACATCATGACATTCTTTGCTATGCTCTTATACCTTTGGTAACTTGTCAGTATCCGAAAAATGCCAAAGTATTCATTCTTCTGAAATCCATAACAAATTATGGAATCTTACAACCTAAACTTTGCAGCATTATTTCAATGATGGAAACTTTGATGTAAATGTAAGACAATCCTTTGCAATACAGCGGTTGACCACATTTTTGACCGTAAAAAATTCTAAACTTGTTAAATGCTTTTATGTTTTTTTCTGAAATCGAGTGTAAATCGTTTTTTACTTACCCTGTACTAATTGCTGTATTTTGCCCCTTGTAGATATAACCTATGCCCATACTTACCTGAAAGAGAACTATCTTCCATTCAAACTGTGGCCTTTTAGTTGGTCTATATAATTAAACATGGTTTATTTTATAATTTACAGTTTAAATTGCAATGGCATGGCATGATTGGATCACTACTTCTGTTTGAAATTAAATTAAATTTTTCTTTTTTTGATTTTTCATATTTGCTCCAAATGATATATAAACAAGGGAAATGCTACAGTGTAATAACTAATACCTATTACATCGTGTTATCGTATTTGTATTTGTGATTAAACAATTGTTGTCGTTCCTTTCGGTATAATAACTTTGAGAAAAGATTTCTAGCAGGGAATGTAACCTTATTTCATATCAAAGAGAAAAAATGGAATTTCCTTAGTGCTACATTAAAGGTGCGTGTTCCGATCGTCTTTTGGACGCCCCCTGATTTACCCAGAGTAGTCTCGATTTTATATCAGAGGAAAGGCGTATTTTCTCATTGTCAATCCATTTCATTTCCCAAGTTATAAACAAAAAACCGCCAGTTTTAAGTGGTTACCACTTTATTAGCCAGTATTGAATAGGGCTTTGCGCAACATTCATTATTGCGTCTACCATCAAAACCTTAAGTTTGTTTCCCATAGTACTTGATAGGGTGTAGTGCAAGTGCCAGGCTCCATATCAAGTAAGAGAACACATACACATAAATCGGAACAACCACCTTTAAGATAATGCAAATGCTTAGTTAGAGATCTCTTATACTATAGATAGCACCGGATTTTCCATTTTCAGGTATTGTAGATGCAGCTTGTAATAAAAGTAATTTTTTTACTGTTTGTTTTTTTATCGGATCATGTAAGCCCAATTTCCGTTATGTGTGTCATGAGATTCAATTGGATAAACGTTATGCTACAATGTTTTATGCATGCTGCTATTTTTTGTCTATGCCAGAAGAAAGAAAGAATGATGGAATGGCTGGATGGATGGATGGACCATCCACAAGGGCTATCAGCTCGCCAGAGATTTCAATAACATGTGTCCCGATAAAATGTGAAAATCTTATTTTTGGGCACTGCTGGTGTAAAGCTTCATGTCAAAAATAGACCCCATTTGTACGGATTTAAGCTGAGAACCTGTTTCTTTGATTACAACACTTTTGAAATTTATATTTCGTATAGGAGCAAATACGAATTCACCTATGTTTTCTTTTCTATTGAAATACGGATAAGCATATACAAATCGTCGCCTTTGTTTCATTTTGAGTTATTTATGTCACGAATAAAACTAGTGAAATCTTTTGAGCATCTAATCTAATGAAATCACTACATGTTAAGAAATATGGATGACTTGAAATCTCCTCCGATTTGGCACTCTTTAAAAGTATCTTGCCCATGGACACAAGCACTGTGACCACAATGGGGCTCGAACTCACATTTTCAACGATTTCAGATAGATGGTAGATTCATCATCACCAACAACGCTTAACATCAATACAATTGTCTGAAGGGTTTAAAAAATCAGAACTTATTAGCGAAGAAAAATTAGAAGTTCCATTGATTTACCGTTACATATGACTCGCCAACATGAAAGGTGTATTTGTTACAAAAAACAGAAATAGGGGAAAACTGAAGTACTGTGCATTCCTACAAACGAGTGCGGGATTACAGTGGCATTAAAAGTACTTCGGAATTGTATCAACTGTAACTTGTTATTGAAACTAAAAAAATAAAATAAAATCACGTGTACCTAGAATGACGCAGAACCTATGTAGACTTTTCCATAGGAATGCAAAGAAACATTTGAGCCAATAATTCATAGATAAAACATGGCGCGCGAAAAACAAAATCATTGGGTCGTACGTGGAGTCCCCTATTATACACTAAAATTAAAAAGGGCCTTCCTTCTGGAGAGCAAAAACTAACATATTGGATGATATACATGTACCAGATACAATAATGTTGGTATACTTCTATTCTTTGACACTAAAAGGAGGAGTACCAACATGCATACACAAGATTCACCAAGAACGTCAAAAACCGCAGAATATCTAAATATTTATGAACATGTTTTATACTTACCCAAGAAACTTACGATACATCATAATGACTCCCTTTTATGAATATAAAATATTATATAAATATTTATATAAAATACTTAAAAAAAATTATCATAGATCGTACAAACTTTACTTTTTTTTGGAGTCCTCTGACTAGAGGACAATATGGCATCCAGTTCAACCTGATTGGGTATTTAAAAGATTGACCCCTGTGGACACTTAAATTTGGCCCCTATTGAAAAGTGACGCCACATTTGAGACCACTAACTACCTTGGTATTGATATAGATGGTCCATACATAACTAGCAGGTGTTAAAGTTTAGATGTAGTGGGACATTAACGAACTGTGTTTTGACCAAGGTCCATGCTCTCTCTCTATTTTTGATAAAATCACAGCTATGTTCTATTTTGACGTGTGTTGAGGTCAAACGTTGACATTTACGTTTTGCCATGGAAATTGACAACGATAAGTTAACAGATGGGTCATATTTTTCTGAATCCTGTGATCTGAGGAATACAGTGGGTGTATATAGCTTTAAAAATATCATAAACTCGAATTTTGATACCTTCAACTTCGTTTGTTTTTAGGGTCTTTAGATGTGAAGACCCAAATGCCTCACCAATCTTAACCGACGTATGTAAAGTAATATGCCAATTTTGTCTTTTAAATTTTACTTAATGAGAGTTGCCTAACTGACCCATTTGACAAACTTTTTTTCTTACACACTATTAATTCGGAAACCATAACGGAATAAACCTTGCTTATTCCGTGAAGGTTCCGAATTCAAAGTGTTTCAAAAAAACGTGTGTCCGATCGGTCAGGTTACGGAAACTCCATTCTTGAATTAAGAATTTCTATATCTATCTAACGGCCGCATCCGAGATTCTGTTCCACCATGTAGCGCCAAATGTCACTGTTTGTCATTAAATTGGGATGTCAGATGGATCCTGCGGATGTCCGAGTCAATCACATCATGGTGTAGTAAAAGTGGCGACGACCCCGTTTTTAGGCACGGTAAACTTCCAACATGTGACGTCTGAGACTACTTAATTGATCAATCGCACGATGAGAGTGACCGGCATCGAGCTCGGCGTTTGGGCCACAGAAGAGGAAATTGGAGGATATATCCATATATCTGTGCTTTGGTCTTGTGCTCACCCAGGATATGTTTTTACTCGCATAAGAAGCTTGGCGTAGGTGCATCAGTCTATCTGTAGCCTGTCTTCATGGTCCAGGTCTCAGATCCCTATAACAGATACTCCTCTACACGGCTCTAAAGAATTTTTCAGCTTGGGTTTTGAATTGGAGATAACCGGATTGCCATAAGTGGTGGTAGTTTATTGCAGCAAGGCAGTCCCACAAGCTTGTCCTGCGTTACAGGAAGTCTTTCTTGCTGTCGGCAACAGAGGACCCTAGATATTTGAAAGTCCTTGACCTCTTTGAGTTGGCTACCATCTGTTTTGCAAAGAGGTTGATGATCATCTTCCTCACTGACATCCTATATCGTCTTCTTGGCCTTGTGTAGGCCGACTTTGTCTGCACCATTCTCAAATGATTTAGTAGAATCTTGTGGCACCACATGTCAGATCGGCGGTTAGAGCTAGATCATCTGCGTATCAAGGTCTGTGAGATGGTGACGTCTAGAACGCTTTGGTTTGATGGTGAGTCTTTGTTGTCGTTCATGATTCAAAACTGTCTGAGATGTAATCAACCACAACTACAAAGAGATATGGAAGCAAGAGTATCTCCTTGGAGGGATTCATAGTTGTTAGGAACTCCTTTGTGGGCCCATCCTGTCTGCACAAAGCTATGTGGGTGATCATACATGATGGCAATGCTTGACGTCCTCATCTGGGACACCGTAGTTGGTGCGAATATGCAGCATTACATCCTGTTTACACACTGTCAAAAAAGCCTTGGGAAAAATCTACAAACACAATTGTAGCTTTTTTCTTGGAAATTCCCAACTTTTCTATGATCCTTCTGAGGGCAAGTATCTGAGGTAGTGTGATCTGCCTTTGGCGAAAACCGTTCTGGTTCCGTCCTTGAGAATGGGATCTATGTGAGGAGTGATTCCTGTTGAGCAGCATGAGTTGTAGATCTTAGAGGCCAGTGGTGACAGTGTGATTCCTCTGTAGTTTGGGGGTTGTTGGAGGTCGCCTTTCTTTGGTAGAGGATGATGATGATGTTGAAAGGCATCTGTTTTGGTTTCCGGTTCCCATGTAGGTGTTGTTACAAATTCTAACAGTTGATCATGGGGAATAGTGAAATCTTCCAGATTACTGGAGGAATGTTGTCGGGACGAGGTGTCTTGGTGTTGTTCATTTCTCAGGCATATCTGAAGCTCCTTTATAGTGAATGGTCCAGTCTGTATTGGAAGGGTGTCTGCTATCTTGTGATTGAGAAAGGTTCATCAGGTAAAAAAAAAAAAATAGTGTTATTCTGAACTGGCTTGGCAAGTAGAGTGCTGAAACATGTGGCCAGAGGGCGCTCTTTCAGTTGTTTCACTTTTGATTCTATCAGTGGGGTGGCCTTCTTATCGGATCGGTCTGTAATTAAGATTACACAGTCCTTTAGGCTAGCACTAACCCATCACGAGCGCTTTCTCGCGACATTTCGGTTCCGTTTAGCACTTGCTGAAGTAACGGGGTGCCGGGTTATTCGCTGGTGTGTGTGAAGTGCCACTTAATATAGGATTTGTTTCCCCTCCCAGCAGAAAATGAAAGGTTTGAATTCCAGCGTTATATGTCCGTGTGATTTGTTTTTTGTACCGATTGCCTGTGGCAACGAATTCCTGGCACCTTTACCGTTACTTGCACCGATTTGGTGTAAAACTCATAAGCGCATAAAGCATAAGACTGCCTAGCATAAGAAGCAGAAGAGCATAAGAGTGCATAAGCACTAATTGCAAAATAAGAGAATAAGAGTGCATAAGCATAAGAATAACCGTATATACGGAACATACTCGCATAAAAAGTGCATACGCCTAAGCATAACCGTATGACGACCATAATCGCATAAGATTGATTAGCATAATAAATAACCGTTATAGACATAATTGCATAATAGCATATCGCAAATCGATTAGAGGCCATAACATAAGATAACTGTATATATCACATAAGAGCATAAGACATAATATAACATAAGAATACCGAGTATATTCGGAGCATAAAGCATAGGTGTGCATTTAACCGTAAGAATAACCGTATGTACGGAGCATTTAGTGCATGAGAGCATAAGATTGTAAAACGCATAAGCCCCACGGAGCCTATTAGAACCGACAGCCAGAAGTTTTGGATCAAACTACGAGATACAATATCTTGAATAACGGAACATTTAGAGAAATATAACTTTGCAAATATGAATGTCTGCCGGTGCTCCCCTGCTGCGTGTGTCCCCTGGGAGAGGGGTAAGTTACTATGGGGGTCAAAAGTTGGAACTATCTCCAAATCTAATGAAAGATAGCTCAAATTATTCGTTAGGTAGCGAGGATTAAATAGTCCAATTGGGTCACATGCGTGTGGTTGCTCCCTCATTCATAGTATTTTGGGAAAATAGGCTAAATGTCATTTGTTTATTCACGAAAAGGTCAACATTTTGCAAATATCCATATTTCTTTGTAAAAATATCCAAAAATATTTAATGATAACTGGGTTCAAATATGTCTTTTTTCTTTGCATAAGGTTGGTTCCCTTTATATAGGGAGGTGTATATGTCCTTTCCCCATAGAGTCCTACAGAATTTTTACCCCTTCCATTATAACAACAAGATGATGCCGACAGTCCAAAAACATTTCATATTTGGAATCAGTACATTAAACTTATTTTTTAAATATTTTTAAAAAAAGAATTACGTATTGCAAAGGTGACCTTCTGAATAAACAATGACCTTTAACCTATTTTCCCATATATCTTGGAACGGAGGCACCACACGCATGTGACCCATTGACTTTTTTACTCCTGTACCAAGGACTAATTTGAGCTATATTACATTCGATTTCGAACAGTTTAAACATTTGCCCCCATAGTACCTTTACCCTCTCCCAGGGCCACACCAGCAGCGGGTCCCAGGTCAGACATTCATATTTGCAAAGTTTCTATTTTTCTCTGATTTGCCCCGTATTCAGCTCTTGGTTATCTCGTTCGTTTGATCAAACCTTCTGGGCTGCTGCTCTATATACGGAGCATAAGCCTGCACTATTGTGTATAAAACGCATTCGATTTACCATACAATCCGGAGCATAATCGGGGGGGGGGGGAGGGTGAGGGGTACTGACATGTCAAGGCATACGGGGATGTGCCTCCCAAATGGGTTTTTTTCACAAAAATTATTAGGCATTGGTCCCATTTTCTGCACAAAATCCTTGTTTAAGTTTGCATTTCGAAAAGAAGAAGGGAAAACACTCTGTTAAAATCACTCGTTTTTGAAGGCAGAAAGGGGAGCCAAATTTGCAAAATTTTCGAGAAAAAAATCATCAAATAGCCATTTTTTTAACAACTGCCCTTAGAAATGTTATTCTTATGCTTATGCAGTCTATGCTCTTATGCGCATATGCTGTACATACGGTTACTCTTATGGTCATGCAGTCTTACGCTCGTATGCGCTTGGTCATGCAGTCTTATGCTCTATGCGCTTATGCGCTTATTCTCCGAATATACGCGGTTATTCGTATGCTTATGCAGTCTTATACTCTTATGCGCTTATGCCTTATGCTTCGTATATACGGTTATTTTATGCTATGCAGTCTTATGCTCTAGTCGCTTATGCGTTTACACCAACCGCTACTTGGCACAGCAACTGATGATGCTGTTTCGGCCCTAGTCAGGATTATTTTGGGGGGGGGGTGCTGATTTGCATAATTTGACCTTTTTTTCGACAACCATTTTTGTTCAGCTCGCTCGCTCGCCGGTTGGACCAATTTTTTCCCCCGTCGCCTGCACAATCTGAAAACGTAGTATTTGGCCATGCATTGACATATAGTTTATCAAACTTAAGAAAAAATCAACATGAACTAAGTCGGACCTTCAACATGAACAAGCTGACCTTTCACCACCCCCCCCCCCCGGCTACGGCCCTGATCCTGGATACAAGTCCCACTGCAAGTGCCCCTTACAACCGTCGAAAAGAAAACCAATCGACTTACATTCCCATTTCTATCTATCCAAGCATCAGGGTCATTTAACTCTCGCCTAACATATATAAGGGGATGCAACCCCCCAGCTTTTGCCATAAGAACCCCTATGAACTCGATTTTGATAGGAATGGATAGCTATTTCCCTCTATCAAAGATGATATCAGAATAAGTTGGCAACATTCCCACACATTGCTTCTATTAAACTTCATATAATGCACGGCGCCCTCTCAAATATTTGTGAAATCTTTTTGTGCACAAAGTAAATGGAAATTTGAATGGTGGTTTAAATTCACACAACATTACAATTTGGCCAAAATTAGAAAGGAAAATAAATTTATTTAAAAATCGACATTAGAAATATTACCCAGTTTTTGAATGTAATTACCCTGTGAAACAATAAAATGACATTAGAAGCGATTAAGAACATAGAAGTTTTAATGTACTTTTCCCTTCACGTGCGCTTGTATCATTGATGGAACATAGGATTAAAACATACGCTCGTATGTCTCCTAAATAACCCGATCCAGCCATGTTGTGTTTAAAACATGTAATCACACACATAACTTCGTCACCTTTTCACCTTGCACTTTGGTTTTAGGAATAAATATTCTTTTTAAAAAGTGTTTTTTAAAAAAAATAGTTGCAATTTTAAAATACTAAATCGGAACTTAAATTTTTGTTTTATTACTATATAAAATGCGTAAGTAAAATACTGACGGACTTTCCCACTTGGAAGCTTTGGTCAGCTAAGAGTCATCATTATATGTTAACAGACGCAGATTTTAATGAAATATTTGATTTAAAATCAGGAATATACCGCAATAATAGATTATCAACTCGACTTAGCGTTTTCACTTTTACATACGGAATCAAGTTATTCAGGGGTTGTATTGAATGGTGACTTTGATGTTTCTATCATTGCTCAAAAGTGGACAAAAGACCAAATTAGCTCACTATATGAAAGTTCAAGGAGGTGTAATCCCATGGTCGTGATATCCATTTGAAGAGGATGCCGTTTCATCCGTTTCTTGCCTCGAATAGGGTATAAATTTGAAACAAATCTGATCTCAGAGAGGATCATACCAGTCTCATATACTTTAATCACAATGACTTTCACCAAAAATGACTTTATTAACAACCGTGACTCCCTCCATCACTAAAAGACTCATCTATGTCACATGTCACCATGACTCTATTGTCACATTGACTCTCTATCACTACAATGACTCTATACTGCCTGTCTAAAACATGGTACAATCAGAAAAGAATAAGTAAAATATAAATAAGTCATTCTTACTTGCCATAATATTAAAGAATAAATATTGGGCTTTTCAATAGGGGAGTTTCCGTACCCTGAACCATCTGACACACTTTTTTCTGACACACTTATGAATTCGGAAACTCTTCACGGAATAAAGCACAGGTTTATTCCGTTGTTTCAGAAAAAAAGTGTGTCAGAGGGGTCAGGTTACGGAATCTCAATTCCAATAGCGTTTGTTTCATCTGTCTTGAAGCTTACAAAAGATAACAATTTGGCAAAAGAAAATAAAAGCACACACAGATTAAAGGAAATATGTCATGATTCTAAATATTTGGAAAATTTGGTATGGATGGAAAGCTTAAGTAACGTAGATTACATATAAATCAAAATAAGTTGAAAATTGTCCACATTTGTTGAGTATTTTGCCCTTTTAATTTTCCGCCCAGCTTACTCGAAAACGATTCCGACAAATCCACATCAAAGGCAAATGGTGACGAATGTTTTGGTCATCACTTGAACGTCACGAGGAGAGCAGCTAGGGGCGATATTTGGATCAATGAGCCGTGGCAAAATCCCCGCCCGTTTTCTTTCTATTTCCTTTCGATGTCAAAAAAAGAGCCAAAATTAAATGCTCTTTTTTGTTAATTACAATCAAATGGTATTATTTTTTTCGGGAATTCGTGCTGTATGTACATATATTTTTGACTGTACGTCAAACTGGGCTTGACAAAATCTTGACATATTTCCTTTAAATACATCAAGGACTGTCTAGTTTTCCCGACACATGCTTTAAAATAAGTCAGCATAATAAGTTAAAATAATGTTTTTCCCTTTTCATAAATAATAAACAATAAAATACTTGTTGCACATTTTGCAGCACACTGCAAATGATGGAGCCTTTGGATTTATTCCAATTGTATCTTTTAAAGTCATGCCAGAAGAATATCTCAACCAAACAACCAAAGCTCAAATAAATTAGTTAAAATATTGCACTGTCATGTGCATTAAACTAATTTGTTGAGTTTCAAATAAACATGAATTTTGGAAGCAAAGCATCATAGTGTCAGTAATAGGAACCTTGTATTTCATGATACTGCAAACCATATAGTAAAATTGAGGTTGTTGTAGGTCATGATTCTCTTATGTCGAATATTATACACTTTATCCTTAAAGCCATAACTTACTGAAGATAATTTACACCGTTTCGTAATGTTTTTCGCACATTTTAAAGTTCTTATGAAGCTAATCAATTTTTTTGAAAAAAAAATCATATCTGTTCAAATTGAAATAACTAATGTCTTTCACTCTTTCATTGCACGCAAGAGTTATAGCTCATACTCAATTTTTGTGTTCCGCATAAACTAGAGTTATCTCTCGATTGAAAAAAGCAAATGAGACGAACAAAAAGATTAAAAAGCCCGATTTTTTTTTATTTATGATGAATTCACAAAACCGACTTACTTATGTTGAGATTTGATTATTGAAAAAAAAAACTCGGCTGTACACCATGGACAACAACGCTCTTCTAAAAGCGCAACTGGCACATTTCACATAATATGGAATTTCTCCCCCCCCCTTTTTTCCCCTTTTTTTTCATTTGCTCTCAATGATAGTCTAGGCCATTGGAAGAATAGAGATAACAATGTTATAGCATAAAAATAACATACTCAAAAACCGATAAGGATCGACGTTTAAAAGAATTAAAAACATTCAGTTATTTTTAAAGCCAAACTTTTAAGTTTCCATACGTTTAATTCACAAATGTGTATATTAACTCTGAATATCATAGACTCGCACTCATTAATATAAAAACCACAAAGGTCACAGACCGCAAACAGGGTGCATGCGTGGAAACATGCATACAGCCTGCGTTTTCTTGTGTTAAACGTCATTTCCCTCGAATGAATGTTCGCCGGCCGAACATAATAATAAAATCGTTCTGTTTACCCCTAATGACCGCTGGATTTGTCTTAATCATTCAAGTGAGGGCCTATGTATTATTACAACACATGGCAAAAATATCAATTTTTGAAAAACTTGAGGCGCCCTATTTTTTAAATGTGCCAGTGTCTCTGTAACCACAATGACTCTCACTAACAAACAAAATGACTCCCTCGGACAACATGACTTTTCATCTATCTACATTTTATCACCACCATAATCCGGTGCGGTACCGAATCCAAAATTGGGTACAGGTATGTGTCCACTGAGTAAAAACGACCCATGTTTATTATAACCAAATTGAACAGAATATTACACCACGACAGACCCATTTTCATAGGACATTACGACCACAATTTAAAAAATGACCCATTTATATGTAGCAATAATGACTTAAAAACTCTTCGTGGGACAACGACCTATTGGCTATAGTAAGGGTGGAAATGACGACCCCTATCGGCGCCCTATGTCCTTACCCTTTTCGCCCTGAGCCCCCCCCCCCCCCCACGTGGACGATTAGACCCTCATCCTCTCTTAGATCACCAAATGAAGGCCTGTCATCATGTTTACAATACATGCGAGACACATGCCCCAACATTTTATATTGTGAAATGGTTTAGATTCCGATTATTGAACCGTTGCCCAGATCTAATCTTTATTTCAAAAACAATTTCGCGGTCGCGTTGGCTTTATGAATTTTCGATGAGTCCTTCCTTCCTGAGTCAACACATTTTATTGTAATGAATTTTTACGGAAGTGAAATCATCACAGTGCTTCAATCGCAGATATCACCTGGTGGGCGCGCTTATCGTATCTCAAAGACGTCGGGTCACTCAAGGATTTTAAAAGTCCGCATCCAGAATTTTACTACCAAGTTTGGTTTTTTGTTTTGATTTTTCTGCCCGAAGGGTAGTATGTTATTGTTTTTGTGCCAACCGATATCTTCTACAGGAGTATAAGTCCCCTGCCACCTCCCCTGGAACTCTTCTTCCATTTTAACTGTTTTTACAGATTGTAAACATCCAATTGTTTTCAAAATTCGGGAAGTGATTTCAGTAAGTCCTTTTCATTATGTCCATTTACTTTCCATACCATTATGCAAGACGGTAGTGGGGGTGGACACGACGACCTGCTCAATTTGGCAATTGGGATATCCCAACATGGGATGATAATCATGATCATTTTATAATAACTATTGTTTCAAAATCACTTCGAGGTTTAGTGATGCTAACCCCGCTCCAAACGTGTAATTGCCAATTACAAGTTCGAAGATTCCGTCGCCATTTCAAGTGTTGTAGAAATGTCCGTACGACAATATGAACTAAATATCCGAAATTGTGGTCCTTTATTAGGTTGATTAGTCTTATCATTTGTCATGGTATCTTAGAATCCTATACTCGTTCGTTTGGAGACGATAAATTATACAAATTCAGATCTAATGGCCAAACACATTAGCACTATAAACAAAACTTTATGTTCAAAATTTGGATTTCATGGTCGAAATTTGATTATTTAAAAAATTTGTATTGTTTTTATGTTTTTTATCTGTTTTCTTAATTAATTAATATCCTTTATTTAAAAAGAGATCAAAATAACCGCCCACTTCTAATTAAGGGAGCTTTCGGAATCCACGACGGATAGTTCAAGGACGGTTCCTTGAATATGGTGCCATGCGCCAACTTGGCATACGCGGTCCTCCAGATTCTACCCATGTACATAAGCCTACAACCGTCGTGCGAGTTGTTTTACCGTCATAGAACGATCCGTCGTGGAAATCGAAAGCTCCCTATAAAGGCTACAGCGGCGACAGAGACGCAACTAAGACATCGCCGTAAATACTAGTGATCTCCAAATTCAGAATCACGCGTGGAATATCTGTGCAAACAGGAGAAATCTGAAGTTACCACAGCAATTATTCAAAGTAATCGACGCCCTAATTACGTATTTGCAGACATGAAAATTATAGTTCCTAATTTTGTATATTTGATGATTTTGATAACCCTAACCATGTAAGCCACTTTTAATGGGTGTGCAGTAATCCTTGATATGTTGTGACCGATGTAGTTTCAAGCTTATGCATCGACAGGTTGGACGGGCCACGAACCTTGAATAAGAGCCCATGTTCCCTCGGATTTTCTTCTTCGTATTAACTTTTTAACTTTTTTTACAGATTACGACCTGTAGCCAAACGGTCAACTTTGAAAAAAACTATCTTGCAACGTTTTTATTCGAATCATTTCAATTTTATTTTCAAAGTCCATCCTCCTGCAAACTATTAAATTATCCCTTCTTCTCCTTCTCCCCTCTTTTTTTTTTTTTAATGAATGTTTGAAATTGCTTTATTAACTTATTTTGTTTTAATATCGCCAACCCTGTTATTGTACACATTTTCGCAACACTAATGGATCACAATTAGAGGCGATTCAGTTAGAGTTATATTAGCATACCATTAAGTTGCAACTCAACGTGTTCACAGGTTGAAGCGTGATTATAATGGTCCTGTCTTTTAGTTAATCGGAGCTAATAGTTGTAAATTAATACAAAGTCATCATAATCAGACTCCTCGCTTAGCACGTAACTATGTAGGGTGCTGTCTATTCTTTTTTTTTCGTAAGACTCCAGAAGCAGAAATAGTCACAGCGGTCTTTAGAAACAGCGGCTTCACAACGTGACCGCCCGGCGACGGACACTTCACGGGCGTTTGAACCACCACGGTGGAAGCGGATAATACACGGTGACTGCCTTTATTTCTTCGGACCCAATATTTTGTACTTAAACAAGCATACGCAACTCACACGTCTTATGTATGGTGCTGTCTAGTCTTGTGTGGCATGAACTTTTTTTTCGTAGACTACCCTCAAGCAGTAAACTCACAGCGATAAATCTATTTAGAAAAAAACACAGCGGCGTCCAAAACGTGACCGACCCTGCGACCGGAAACGATTCTAACCAGAACAAATCCTTTACCAGAACAGGAATTATCGCAAATATATGTGCTTCTGAATATTTTTGTGTCCATGGATAAAGCTCCGGATCGCACCCAAGGTTGTGGTTCGAAGCCCCGCTGTGGCCAATTGTGTTTCGCACTTCGAGTAAGGCACTTTACTTCCCTCTACGTAGGTGTATAAATGATAACCTATACAATATGTAGAAGGTAAACAGACGCTGTTGTAGATGAGGTGTAGCGCACCCCTACAGCCAAACTTCCAATGGGGGATTCCGGTCCAATCGCCTCGAAAGAGAGATGCACTCTGTTCCTGTGTAACAGGTCCTTCCTCTTTGCCTGTATGTCAAAATGACAAGACGATCATAGACCCTATCTCATGTTTACTTGCATAATTGCCACTGGTTGTATTTATACAGGTTTCAAAATATGTATGACTATGTCTCGAATAGTCTCAATGATCTTCTTTTGCCTTGGCGGTTCGAGTTTGGGTTAAATTGATATTTTCCAATGAACTGAGCCATTTTTTGGTGCTATAGATGCGCACATAGACGTGCCATCAACAGTTTTTGTGTTGAATTATACGTCTTCTAACGCAGACATCACAAAAGGATTTACAAAGGAGCAATGTTGTAAGTGACGTACAGACTCACTATCAGTTTCTTCCCTTTTGCCCAGTTGTTGCCCAGTTTTTTACCTTTCATTTACAGCTAAATATAAAAGCAAGATAACAGATATTTATTTTTTATTTTTTTATGGTCTGATTTGGTGTTCCCCTTATTGCCCTATGGACCTTACAATACGTTACATTCGTAAGAAAAATAATCTTAGCATTAGGTAAGTGCCCCGCTCTCGTGGAACTAGCCACTAGCGGGATTAATAAAGCCACATTCTTCTTTGATTTTGTATCATTGGTTCTTGTGCTGTCTAAACTGCGGTGTGGGTATTCAAGCTGTTCTTGACCAAGTTCAACGGATAACATTCAAGTACTTGGATAGAAAAAGCACTCACAGCTGTGGGTGCAATGTTTTGATGGGTGTGAAACATATCTCACTTTGCAAAAATTATTTGAAGAGTTTAAAAGCGATAGTAATCATCTAAATTGATTTGGATGCCCTTGTCAGCGGTCAATGGGAGGTTTAAATGTTTGCGTCATTTTTCATTTTCATCTGTGGAAGCTGTCACATATATTTGTCAATTGACTTTTTCGTTCCTTGGAGCTGCACCGCGCACTATAGCCAAGATTGGCGCCTTTAAGTCCTTACCGTCTTTGTGTTTTATAGAATGACTGTAACCGGCAGCAATTATGATATTTATCTTGCCACATGCACACATAGTCCCACCAATATGTAAACTGGCTTGGCTCCATACATGATTATCCGGCTATAATGTTACTTCCCCTATACAGTTGTAATTAATGTTATGTCACTATCTACTGATTTTGAAATTAATAGCACGAACATTATGTTAAACAGCATTTTCTGGCTTTCATCGAACAGAAACACACGCTGACACGTTTATACATTATAGCAGTGTGTTTCTTACGATATTAATATACACCCAGTCTAAATGATCAGAACTTGCATAACTTTATTTTTTAAAATTCTGTATTTCATTAAAAACTGTACAGGATATCAATCACTATTATTTCAATATACTCTTAGATATTTTTGAAAGGCTATTTTTTTAATTAAATGGTGTGAAATTACGTTTTGAACAAACCAGTGCAGTTTCGGAAATGTTGCCCTCTCCAAAGACAATAACCCAGAGTGGGGGCGCTGAGTAAGTAAATCTAATGGAAAGGGAATGAGTGTGTGGCGCGGTAGAAGAAATGCCGTGGATAATCTGAAGAACATCTCACGGAGGTGCGGACCCAGTGGCAGCAAATACAATTAGTGTTGCATATTCCAGGGTTTGGGGCTAATCTTGGTACCCTGCTGTTCTTATTCCGTTAAGCATTACTCAGTGTTCCGGGGGTATAAAAGTTTGTTTTTATTATCATATATACTTCTCGTGTTAGATTATCTATTTTTTTCAGCGTGCATTATTTTTCACGAATGCCCTGGGCTCTGTCAGATAATGCACGTGTCATCAGATAATTGAACGGGTCATCATATAATGCACGAGTCATCAGATAGCACGCGGGCACCACAAGTCCAACTCCTATTAGCTACTAGAAATACCGTCAATCCATTTGATCTCGACTTACTGCTCACTATCAAGTCACATGCCTTCTCGTAATATACCCTCTACGAACTTAGTATCTACAATCTTTGGTGTTCAGTCTAACTAAATTATTGTGTTGAAAAACATTGTTTTTCGTTTAAGTAATTAGTTGAATTCACATGCGCATACCATTCCAAATAATGTGATTTTTGTACGGTTTCTTTTCCGAAAGCGCGTATATCTTAATTAACGAGAACAAGCTTTTTGTACTCTCAAAGGACGATACGTTTGACATTAAATTTGATCTTAAATATAAAATTCCTTATGTTAATAATTTGTCAAATTAGAAATCCTTTCGAAAGTTTAGGCTGCTATACTGAACTTCCTACCGTTGGTGCCGGACGTCACGCGAGATTTGATGGGCGCACCAGTGAACCGCACGCGCTGGCTTAAAGCGAAGCGTTTTTACACGCGCGCCCAAAGATGGCAATACATTGACGCGTGCTACAACTGCGTCCAGGTATGACATCACTTGTCACGAGTATAGAACATGGACTATTCGTGTTGCTAATAGATGTACCATGTATATATGTACTCAAACCCAAATTCAACAATACAATCTTTTTCAATGCGAAACCAGTCATGTTTTGTACATCATGTATTGCGTTGGTCTTAACATCTCAATACAGTGAGACTGGAATTGGTATGAAGACAATCCATATGCATTTTATAGCAAATCGTCACTGATGTTGTTTTGGAAAAAAAAGTAAGCCCAGTGCGAAAGTCTATCTTTCTTTAATTTTCATTGATGCGTTTCATCACTAATGGTTTGTTTTGAACTGCCAGGGAGGTGCAGAAAGATTAGCCCCTCTAAGCGTCTTAGAGAGTCTGATTTTTCTCGCCTTTCCAGATCATTTTCAAAACAAACTAATCACAATGAATTGCGTCAAGGTCTTTTGGCACTATTTTATAGAGTAGAACTTTGGACATGTTGGAGTATAGAAGTGTTTTTAATTTTTTTAAAAACTACCTCAAAACTTAGATGAATTACGTTAATTATTATGTTAATGTAATGATTTATACTATTTATTTTCTCCCAAAGTAATATGACGATCATGACCACGCCTCATGCATTCGACAGGATAATTGCACTTGACCGTATGGGTCATTCAGGGGCCACTCGCGCCCTCCGGCTCTCGTGCTGCCTGCACTTACCCATACGGTCGCGTGCGATTATCCTGTCGAATGCACTATGCTAGGGCCTTATCCTTATCATAGTGGCTTTTATGGCATTTACCACACAATACACAGAGTAGTAAGATGTTTGTGTTTTAACCCTTCGCACCTAAGACATGTCAAGATCTCTCAGAATAGCAGTTGACATGCATTCTCCATGCTAACGACTTGCCTAAGTTGTAAAGCACATTATAAACTCGCAATTAATACCAAACTTCGTCTTTTGGATTGTTCCACATTTGAGATACCAAAATAGTATCTGCATGTATTTTCAAGTAATTTATTATTTCATAAACGCTCAGGCGTTCCTCTCGGTTTGAAGCTTAGGTGCTGACATGATATTTCGAAGTTAAAAACAAATACAAACAAAAACAAAATAAAGCCAAAAAACAACACCACAAGCAACCAAAGAAATACAAACATTTAGCCATGGTTCATTTTAGAATAGAACTTCTTCAAAACGGAAAGGACCGGCTAAACTGGCGGGACTAACGCAGTGTTAAGGTTTGAAGTGACCGCTAGTCCTGTAATCAGTAGCCGGCACCATACCTCTTTTTGCTGGGGGGTGCAACGGGGGGGGGGGTAAAAGTATTTTTTTTGGGGGGAGGGGGGGCAAAGTATCAAATATTTGGAGATTTTTAACCCATTTGGCCCAAAATCGCTGATTTTTCCCAAAATTTGGTGATTTTGGCTCCAAATTGCCGGAATTTTGCAAAAAATACCTGATTTTTTCTTTCGGCCGGGGGCGAAACTTATGGGGGCAAGAAAAAATGGGGGTTGGGGGGCAAAAGGCCCCCCTCCCCCCCCCCTCCGTGGCGCCGCCACTGCCCTGTAATATATTTGGACCGCCGTTGATATTGTCCAACCGCTTCACAATAGACTTAGTCGAGTTAAGAGCTGCGGTGAACTTTTATAGAAATATTTACCGCAGCTTTATTCCCGTAAGACAATGTAATCGTGAAGTATCACAGTGGCAAATCTATTGTAGAACACCGCCTTAGAATCGCCTCATCTCCATTGTAACTTCACTGCGAGCTTTCAAAATGTTAACAAAGCGCGCACCATATTTTTTATCAACTTCATTTTTGTACTGTTTTGTATGGGAAATTGCTTTACTAAAGACCCCTATCCTATAATAGCTAAGCGTAACACGCCGTATTTATACCAGAAATTATGGGACTTTTATGTCTTAAACGGCATCTAAGGCCCATAAAATGGTGAAGTGGGCCTGGTTTTCACAAAGACAGTAATACATGTAATAATGTGTCATATGACATGGCTGCTAGGATTTAGAGGTCATGGGCATTTTTAATTTAAATTCATTAATTTAAAATATACTGATTGTATGCACATGCACTTGTCCCATGGTCTATTGGCCCGTGAATTATGCAATTCACTCAACCTCGTAAGTAGTTACACAGGACTACATAACCCTGGCATATTAGACCATTGAGGGGTACAAAAAAGCTTTTTAGCTGCAAAAAAAACCACAACCACATTCTTTGTTGTTTGTTTATTTCTTCTGATACTGGGTCCATATATCAGAGGGAAATGTTAATATCCTCTATTCTTCCCATGGGCCCAGTCATTAAAGTTACAAAAATACAGTACATAATTTTAAGAGTAAAACAAATTTAAATTTACAGTATATAATATTACAATCAATTCATTAGACTGAAATTAAAGTATTACAGCTATATTAACAAACTGGAACATATTATAGGCAACATTTGTAAAAGCATAATGATCTTTAACAGGGAGCATCAAAAACATATTTCGATACCATTCT
Organism: Ophioderma brevispina; assembly: GCA_023653785.1. NCBI lineage: Eukaryota > Metazoa > Echinodermata > Ophiuroidea > Amphilepidida > Ophiodermatidae > Ophioderma > Ophioderma brevispina. The sequence continues at coordinate 40,774 of JAMKCH010066414.1, forward strand.
ATATAATTTAAAAACCTTTGAAATTTTAAAATTTTACATTAATCATTGCTACCAACATCAAACATACAGCAATTCATATTCAAAAAACAAAATTGACCGATGACTTGCTAGATTGAAAATAATTAACATTACAGTCACATTTCCCCCAACATCTCTAGAACGGCGATCCGAATCCCTGACGCAACAAACCACCAAAGACCCAGCCCACCATCCATCATGTGATCCAGACTCAAGATGGTAAAGGACTGACTAAAGGCATGGGACATTTTCATGTCCCAAAAGAAGACCCAAAGACAGGAGGACCCAAATCCTTCATTGATCCAATACCCGGCAACCTGCCAAATCCCCGCCCAATCCAAAAAGTGTAAATAAAAGGGACGAAGGAACGAGAATGTAATGTAATATTAACTGATTAATGGAACACAACAATTTGTAAATAAGGGACCAAAATCAATAACTCAACCGCCGGGTGTTTGCTGGTTCTGCCCGGGTTCCAGGCGGTTCATTTTAATCCGCCATCATCAGACTCCTTTAATCCGATTAAGTAATTCAACAAACTCAATGAATTAATGAACCGCACGGGGAACCGGGCAGAACGGAAACGCCCGCCAGTTGAGTTATTGAATTCGTCTAAATAATTACACTAATAGAAACATGTTTGAGCTGCAAACAATCACAAAATTCCAATTTATTTTCAAAACACCGTGCCCAATAGAGTATAATGGATGCATTTATGACAATTACATAGACGAATGATATTTTAGTTTAAAGCTCAAGTTGAATGGCAAAGGTGAGAGAGGGGTTTGAACAGGGTTGTCGATTCCACCGTAATGGCCCGCTATATTGCAATGGTGCGCCTCCCGTATTCAAGCGAAGACCTCATGGGTTGATTTTCCCCAATGAACTAGAACGAGTAATTTATCTGTGTGAGTCCCCAACCCGAGTAAAATGATGTTGACATAAGCAACAGGGGGCTGCCCTGACAACATTTAAAAAACAGCTAATTTCAGATGGTAATTCTACGTGTTTCCAAAAGTAATCCAACCCATTTTTGTACGAAGATACTCAGACTGGTTCGAATAGGTAGTCTGAGTAGCCCGGGCTGATCTTATTTGCAGGCGCTCAATTCTGTCGCACAAGTTTTACTGACAGTTTCCCAAACAATATAATCGTAGTCAATTCTTTGGAAGGAGGAGGGACTTAATGAGATTGCAAGGCTTTCATGGGGACAATATTTCATTATTTGTAAATAAAAACACCAATATAATTTGCAAAAGATTTAGAATGTGGTCAACAGAATGTCATGAAGTGTTTGATTAAAAATAAACCCAAGGTATTTAAAAGAAGACACTGTTTCAACAGGTGTTATCCCTGATACAAAACATTCAGCGGGGCAGCGTTAATTGAGTTTCTAATAATGAACCAAAGAGCATGGCTTTTGTTTTGTAGTTTCAGGTGTGAGAATGCTCTCTTTCCATCCACATTGCAATTTTACACATGTACCGCGCTGAGTTTCACCAATTTAGTAACTGATGTACCGGCGCAAAACAATGCGGTGTCATCTGCATACAAATTAACTTTGCAGTGAGACACTATTGAGGGTAGCTATTTTATGTACAATGTGGGGGGGAAATAAAAAGAGGGGGGGCCCAGTATGGAACCCTGTGTAGTGTAGTACACCAAACAATTCACACTTGCCATATCTGAAGTGGAGGTAAATACTCTAGTAATCTGCTTCCTGTTGGATAAGATAAGAGTTGAACCAGTCAAGCTCCATACCCATTACTCCAAAACTCTTCAACTTATTAATAAGAATGGGATTTTCATGAAAAATTGAAGGAAACTATACCAGTTGTAAACTAAGATTCAATATGTGAGTCAGACCGGAGTTGAATTGAAAGAGGCACAGCCCCGGCCTTTAATAAACGAGAACTAATATTATCAAAGCCTAGCTGTTGCGTGATGACCATTACTAATTTTTCACGGTTAATTACCTGGACAATCTGTAAAGTAGAAAATGAAATCTAGTTACTTGTTGTTATACTTTAATCATCAGCGCGTTTTCGGTATCTATCATTTGTGTGCATTAGACGGACGACCCTTGGAATTACTAGCCCAATTATGGCAACAGTTTCAAAAAAAGTTGTAATAGCATTGGAGTCAGTATTCATTTGTTCCAATACCTGAATCTGTTTTCAGAGAAGAAATAGTATTTTGAGTTTTACCAGGTAAGCGGTCTTAAGATTTCTTCACAACTCACGTGGATCATTTTTAGAGTCTCTAATTCTGATATTCATATCCTGCGCATTACGCTTATCAGTCAAATAATTGAGCCTATTTCGAAGGCGGTGCTTCAGACAAAATATCTGCTTGAGCACTTCTCTCACTTTTGAAGCGAGATCTTTGACCACACACGGCCGCAGTTTCGAGATAATCATCATTGATCCACGTGGGTTGCTTATCTGCTAACTCTTGTCTTTTTTACAGGAGCAGTTATCACAAATGGGAACACATTTTCAGAACAAATCCCAAGCAGATTCGGGGAGTTAGATTACAAAACAGAGGACCAATCCTCCCCGCCAGTTCATGCAAATGCACATGGTCAAACTTACGGTATGATCTGGCTTCTATAAAAGTAACTTTGCTTTTTATCTTAAACGCTTACGAGCTGATGAACTAGAGAATGGTCACTAAGGGACCGCAAGATACAAACCCGCTTTGAGAGTAAATGTGGGGATGGTGTGTCCATACATGAGCAAGGCATGATTTAGAAGTTTTAGTTATTCTAGTAGGTTTCTTTATCAATTGTTCAATTTGAAAAACATTCATTGTCTTTTCTATGTCTTTCCAATCGCTCTCTTTCTTGTCCAGTGCGTTGTAGTTGAAATCGCCCACGCAGATGATCTCACATCGTGATCTTCTTCCTTGGATGATGTCGGAAACAATGCTGTGCAAGGCATTTTCAAAAGTTTGACAGAAGTTGGTCTCTATTTGTGATCGATACACTGCACCAAACACAATTGGTCTTGTATTAGGGAGGGACAGTCTAAACCACAATGTTTCAGAGGTGATAGGTAATGTAGGGCTTATCTGAGCATACTGTACTTCGGATTTTATGTACACAGCTACGCCACCACCATTGCGCGTTCTGTCCCTTCTGTACAGATCGTAATTAGGAATGGCCAATTCAGTCGAGCAGATTGAGTCACTTATTTTCGTTTCCATTAATGCAATAATATTAAGATGAACTGAGTACCCCTCCCTCCGGGGGGGGGGCACTCACCATGATTAGCAGTAGCACACGTCATGCTCCTGTCGATAGACCCCCTTTTTATTACCAATCTGTCACCAAAGACCCCCTTTTTTTTAAGTCCTCACACCCAATGCCCCAGATTTTAGGGATCTTACACTGAATGACCCCCTTTTTTGCTCAAAACCCCCTCAAAACCCCGGGCTCAAAACCTTATTGTTTTGGTCAACTCTGTATTTTGTGTGTAACAAAAGAGTAGGGGATTTATTATACATCAGTTAGGGTTATTCTATAGCCATCAATGTGTTTTAATTCACTTTGGCATCACTTCAGCCTCCATTATCTGAAGGCTGACATACGTAACCTCCACACCAAATGCCCCCGTTTATTCTCTTTTATATAACACCTAAATAGATCATTGTCATTTGATTGGAGGATTCTCGGTCACATGTTATTAAATAAATGATATATTGCATGCTTACGTCGCATACTGGGGATTTATGTTCCATTTGGCGTGCATTTTTGTTCCATTCGTTTTGTTCCATTGCATGCCTCGTGCGTCTTCACAAAACGCGGGTCACCTAATGCACGCACCTATACGGAACTTTGCCGCGACTATGATGCTATTATGATCAGCGCTGATTGCGGTGCAGCAGCGAGTCGTTGGAACCTGAGGTCTTCTTGTGAGTGAACAATGGACGCACCATCTTGTTGTTTTTGCCGGTAAAGTTATGTTTTCAGTACGATCTACGTGGAATTCCCGGCCATGGAGGTTTCTTCGGACCAAGTTTAATGCAGTGTATATAGTAGAAGGTAAATTAAAGTCAACATTTAGGCCTAGCCCTCCAGAGCTAGACCCTGGGTCCATAGCAACTTGCTACTTGACAGCGGCACAGCCATGAGTATGACAGCCAAGGCTATGCTAGGCTAGGCTAAGCCTTACTTAGGCTAGCCGTAGCGTATTCAAGCTAGTCTTAGCTTTACTACTAGAATGACAAGGATCTACTTAGATGTTATATAAAACAAATAATGAATGTTTTTCATTCGTGCAATGTAACGCCTCGTTGAATGGAACATTTCATCTTTCAACTCATGAAAATATTCTTACCATTGCACTCATAAACATTCAATATTTGTATACCATTCTCCTCTACACTGAATGACCCCCTTTTTTAAAGAAATCTGTCACCGATAGCGCTTGATATCAAGGGTCGATAGGAGCAGGTACGTCACTTTCATATACGAGTGCCCCCCCCCCCCACCCCTCCCCCAAATTGATAATACGGAAAAATTTTAAATGTGATAGAAGTACAACAATAAGTGATCATACAACGTTTTGGCAATGTTTTCATAACATTCAATACATGATACTAAAGATGTGGTAATTTCCGGGCAAAGGGTTTTTTTTTTAATTCGCCGCAGTCACCTCATCAGGTGAGCTGTATTTCACAAGATAGATCAATGTTTATAAACAATTGTACATGTGGCCTGGTTTCTCCAGGCAAAAACCTCCTTGGCAATTGGTTATTTAGGGTCTATGTTTGAAGTATATCTGGTCTTGTTCCCTCAAAACCATATCAGAATTGCAATTTGATTACATTTCCACCGATTTTGGCCGTTACAATAGCAAATGTGACTCTCAACATGCATATCATTTCATTTCTGTAACCCTTTTTTAGATTTTTAACCACAAATTCCCAATACAGCATGCGTGACAATTGTGTAGACATACTTATAAAATAGCAAGTGAAATCTGGCTAGACGATAATTTATTATGGAAACTGCCTAGTGACACCTAGTCCGGGACATCTAGTTAAATCAACCCGGGACATCTGCCTTTGCAATTAGTCTACATGTACAATGCATACTCAAATTTTGATCACGAAGCATGTGCTTCAGCGCCCAATGGTGGTTTCATTATAAATTGCTATTTCCGCGAATGATGCCTTTGCGTAGAATACCTTGGCCTATCAAGATTCATTTTTATTATCCTCATTTACACTATTGCTCATAAAGTTGGAATGAAATATTCTTACAACTGTTAATGGAATGATGCTTACAGTGTGAGTTATTTATGATGCTTAGGGTGTATATCCTCACACTATTTGATTGATCAGTTTCTTCTGAGCATATCACCATGAACTTAGTCCACAATTAACCGTTACGAACTGTGTTCTTAGCCTGAAAGGAAACGGGTGTATTTGAACAGCAGATTTAAGGATTTTGTTACTTTTTTCACATCAGTCAGTTTTACAGATAACATATTTTCGGGTGATTCATGCATCGAAATGTTCAATAGTACTTGCTTTAAATGTCAGTCAGTCACTAATATCGAGTATTGCCACCCCTGGTATGAATCAGCGCGACAAGACGTCGCGGCACACTGTGCACAAGGTTGTTTATGATGTCAATGGGCAGAGCGTCCCACTCATCGGTCAGAGCCTGAGCTCACTCATGTAGACTTTGAGGAAGATTCAGATTGTCGCTGTCATTGATGGTCGGCCCTAAGCCTCCCAGGCATGCTCGATAGGATTCATATCAGGCGAGCAAGCATGGTATATGCTCCACCCCCTCTATATCTTAAGAAATTGTCTCACTACAGCCGCCCTGTGCGGCATGGCGTTGTCGTCTTACAGTCGAAAATTGTTTGCATAAACCCTTCTTGCACCTGGTAGGCAGTGGTGTGCAGAATGTTCAGGTACACAACGACGTTCATGTTTCCATCTGGCACCATCAGTGACGTGTTTCCTCCATAATGAACACCGGCCCATACCATCACTGAGCCGCCACCACCTTGACCCGATTCCTGAATACAGTTATCTCGGAGGTTCTCACCACGTAATCGACGAACCCTTTGTCTTCCATCTTGAAGGTCAAGGATGTAGCGGCTCTCGTCCATAAAGACAACATGTCGCCAGTGTTCGAGCTGTAATCTCCTGTGCCCCCTAGCCCAACGAAGTCAAGCAATTCTGTGGTGAACGGTTATGCGTGGACATTTGGTAATTCGTCTTGCTCGGTAACCATGTTGAAGCAATCTCCGATTTACAGTTTGGCAGGAAACGCTGATTCCATAGTGTCTTCTCCACAAACGACGAAGACGGCTCGTTGGCATTTTCCGGGCTCTACTGCACAGATTAAGCAGTCGGTGATCATCTAGTTTGGTAGTCCTGGAGACCCACCTCTCGATGATGTCTGAGGATTTTACAGACCGTACTCTGCGATATCCCGAGGAAATCAGCGACTTTGGCATGTTTGTACCATTCAAGTCGGAGTGCAAGCACTTATCGGCCAGTACGTCGTCGTATTGACATTGCCGTTGGACGGGACATAGAATAGGGCACCCTTGTGTTCAGTTGTTGTTGTTAAGGTAACAACCAACTCTGAAAAAAATGGACCTCCCGGGCTTTTGAGAAAGGAAGGAAAAGGAAACTAACAACAGGCGTCAATTATATGGATAGTAGCATGGTAAAAACCGGTCAAATTAATTGCAATGTACCAACTTATATGCGTGCAATAAGGAAATCAATTAGACTGTCAGCGTGATTCAAAGAAAATGAAACAAATCATTGTTTTTTCCCCCCCCTAATACCTTTACTCTATGTTATATGACATTTCTATTTTTAGACGTGATTTTCAAACTTTCAAGTGGTATTTTTTGTATGTCAGGTTTATCTAGGCATAAAGAAGTTATCAATTAGTAACGCTGCGGAAGGATGATAGGTTGCCAAGATAGCTATAAATTCCCTTTGAAAGCTCTGCTAATCCTAGTTTGATGCTAATGAGCAGGAAGGGAGGGTGGTTTTTGTTTCACAAGCCTGTCGCGCAGGAAGAATAATGGGAGAGAGAAAAGAAATTATATTTATGTGGGAGACCAATTACAGTTGGACCTTTGGGATTTTCCCAGCAAGGTCATGAGACCTGGACCTGTAGCGCCTATGGCCAGGGTCAACTGAGAGTGCTCAGGGTAAGACAGCTGGCTAAGGAGAAACTGGTTGCTTGTCCATATATAGAACATGCGGTGGAAAGGAGTGACAGTTCCAACCGTCCTGAGCTGACCCAGTGTTTGGATGTGGTGAGATGTGAGCGCAGGGATACCAAGATTACAGGGCACGTACCTGGATGCATCACGTTGGAGAGTGTTGTGGTGTTACTCCACACCATTAGTCTAGGACACATTTTGGAAAGGTTGCATTTGTTTTTTGCTCTATTTGATACAACTTTCATATGTTGTAGAATAGACCCTAGCAAAGGGTAAAACAAAGATTAGCGACATTTTTTCGATGTGTCAATTTCAAAATGGACGCCATTTTGTCAAATTTGGAGCTTTATTTTTGACTAAGATCCAGGTTTATTGAAGTTTTAAGATTTTATTTATGTGTTATTCACTTATATCAGTGATGGAAACCTTTAAAATAAACTTATTGGATACTCTTGAATTAATCGTTCCAGTTTGGCGCCCAAAATTCAAAATGACAGCCCATTTTGATAGTTTTTTGGTTTTTCGTATATTATGGCTATACTCAATTTTTTGGTTCTTGAAATTTCGTGACAATAACTTTTGTTTAATTACAATAGTTTTAATATAAAAAAAATGAGGTAATTTACCACGATTTTCAAATCATGCATTCTTGCATAGGGACTTTTGTTCCAAAAGGACCGCCATTTTAGTGTTCTTCTTTCTTAATCAGAAACGAACAGCAGTAGCAGCTCCAGGGAGGGCATTTCCCCATCCTCATTTTTTTTCTTTACCATCCAGTGCCGCTGCCGCCCCTCCCCCTCAAGAAGAATTACCGAATCCTTTGGGCACCAATCGGTGATTTGGGGACCAAAAATGACACAAAATTTTGACAAGGGAAAACAGCGTTTTTTGGGTCAAAAATCACCATATTTTGACAAAACTCAGGAGATCGATTTGGGGCCAAAATTGGTTTAGAAACTCAACAATTTTTGCTATGTTGACTCCCCAGAATTTCACTTTTGCCACCCCCCAAAAAAAAAATTCATCTTGCCCCCTCCCCCCCCCCCCCCAGAAAGAGAGTTGGCGCCCGCGCGGAAACGAACGCAACCACCAACTGACAACGCATAAAATCATAATATAAAACATAATTAACAACTGTAGTCCCTATTTTGTTTGAAAGCTGGAATGTGCTTAGACCCGGCTGGCTCCATACTTTAAAAATAGTGCTGAGTTGGAATACCAGGCAGTCTCTAGCAAAATTGGCAGTCAATGGACCACGTGCTTTAGATGCACTGAGAGGTTGAAATGGTAATTGGTAATAAGTGACAGTGTCGATTGATATTCGTATGTAAATGATGACGTAAAAAGGATTTATAGCATCATGTGGGACAAATTAGTATGGGTATGTTGCTTCTGAGGGATATTAACTTCTAGGTGTTAACGTCAAGACCAAACCATAAATTCAATAATTGTAGAAGCAACCTGCAATGTCTGTTGACAACATAGTCTCAACCATTGAGTCAGCTTGTCATGTTACATCATCTACAAACATCATTCAGTAGATTCTAAGCAACCATCAATTCATCTCAGAAATTCACAACCTTCCTTCTTCATTGACCAATTTCAACAGCCAATTACCAATGGGGCTATAAGGAATCAATAAAGACGGAAAAGCTGTCGAATAATTTTACCACATCATTTTAAAGTGCCCATGAGAAGCTATTTAAGCAAAAACATCTCTAAGTCGTGTAGCAAGATTGTTCTGGCCCCTGTTCCAATAACTCAACACCGGCCTGTTAACGCTTGCAGGCTTTTAAGCAGAGATAAAAACAGAACTGGCAAAGAGTGCGCTGATAACCTGGACCACAATAGTGAGAGGATGCAGCAAAACCGTAACAGTAACTACAAAACAGTAAAATATGACAAATTGCCCAATAGGGTGACAATACTGCGTGGAGAGTCATACCCAGAGGCTGTAGGACGGAGTGAGACAGCATGGCCTTTCCAAGGAAGGAATTGTTGCTAAAGAATATCAAGAGTATACTCCCAGGCTTGAGCTGATCCCTCGTCAGCTAAAGCAACTGTAAAGGTGAGGAAGTGTCAGATAGGGGATCCAAGGAAGGAAAGCTGGATGACCTTAATTGAAGCACTAATATTGACCCATGAAACAGCAAGAAAGAAAGGCATGGTCTACAATCCGAAAGCTTCAAAGGATCCCACAGAGACTCCCACAGGAAGCATGTTACACCCAAACCAAGCTGTCCACCAAGAAGCCCAGAAGTCACACTAAACCGAAAAAGTAGCTATCCTGGTTTCACTAATCCCTTCAGCATGGACGAAACTGGAAACCGGTGTTCTAAATTCATAGAGGGTAAGAAAAGCAGTAGTAGGCCTTGACATACATCTACTGCGCAGCTGACTGAAAAAACAGTGTTACTTAACTGTAACAAGGAAAAGCAGTAGGAGGCCCACCTGGACGACAATCTGAAATGAGCAGCTGAAAAAACTTTGGCCCAGTAGTAGCAAAGGACTCGTGATTTCTTGAGCTCTACAATTGCTGCCTTATTCTCACAGTTCATCAAAGACCGGGAGGAAAGCAAATGTTATGGCACGTCTTTAAAGCCTGGGAATAGTCCATATAATCCAAAGAGCTATACTAAATCACTAATCAACCATACCTCCAAGCTCTTTGAACGTATCATGCTCAATGTATCACACCTGGTGATAGAGAGCACTTAATACAGAACAAGCAGGTTGCCGGGAGGGCACATCAGGCAGCCAAATGGTTTCAAGAGGGTTTGGCTAACGGAGTCTGTCGTGTTAGTGATATATCATCACCTGTTAATCACAGATGCATACTACGTTAAGGATTTGGCAACCAAGGATATCCGCTTGACAGAGTTCATCCATCATCAAAGGAATTGCTGGGAGTAGGCCAGGCTCAAGAAGGACTTACTCCCACGGGAGCTGCTCGAACCTTTTTTCTTTTTTTCAGTGGTTGTTCAAAACATCTATACAAAAGACCAACCAAGGATTGCAGAGATGTTGTATCTCTGTAGACTATCTTGGAATGAGCGCAAAAGATGCAGACTTACAGTTGTCAAAGAGATACTACCAAAGCTTTGGATGAAACACTCCTATTATTGAGGAAAAAACACCTATGTGCAAAATACATCCAAGAACAGGTGTGGCTTTCCATCAAATGTCAACAGCCTGGTCTGTTTACTTAGGAGTGACCTTGGACATTACCTCCTCCTCTCCTATAGACCCACCACATCAAGGAAAGCCGAAGAGTAGTAAAGTATGTTCCATCACAATCTTGCACAAAACTCACGGCCCACACAGATGGGGTGCTGTCCAAATACCATAAGATGAAGGCACTTGCCCGGTCTTATCATGTGCAGAGTATGCCTGATCTGTATGGGAAAGTTAACCAGGAGGCCAAGAAGTTTGATTTAGATTAAAATGTCCTGACGGCTTATCTACAGGATGTCTTCGCCAACTTCAATTGAGAACTTATACACAATTTGCTCAACCAGACATATGTCGTAGGGTAGCGAGCATGAAAGAGCGTAGTTGCCAAGTATATATGTGAAGCACCCTATGTTCAGACAGAACAGAACCAAGCTGTTAAATGCCTTAAATTCCAGAGAGAGAGGGAGGAGAGAGTGAGTTTTTCTTAAGCAATGTCCCACCCCTTAAACAGTCTCTAAGGAGTTTATGAGAGTCGCCTTATGGAAAGACCGATATATTGCCATCAACCAAGTAAAGTAACATATCAGTATTGATCCTGGTGGCAGTATCTTACACCTAGAGCTGACTCCTAATGGGATGAATGGCGATGTCTCAACAGATGAGAACCAGAGAATTGGCCGATCTAAGGTTTCCTTGCAGAAGTTAGTCCACCTGGAAGCAGATCAGGAAACAGTACCTCTGGTTCGGGAACAGCTGCACAAGCAATGGAAACGGAAACATCTCTTGGCCCTGCCAACATTGTTGGGCAACATGACACAGACAAGGACCTTGAGGATTTCAGTGGGGATGTGACGCACCAGACATTGCCCCAGCTTCTGCAGATCATGTTTGAGAACCACTGTGTTTGCACACACGAGAAGAATACTTAAGAAATTGCTTATTAGGGTTGGGCTTAACACCTAGCAGAAGTAATACCCCACATTAACCATGCTTTAATTTGGTACGCAGATGGCAATAAATTCCTTGTTACATCTATCAGTTGAATATTACAATAATCAAGTCTACAATTCAACTTACCAATTCATGTCAAAGTGACAAAATTTCAAACCTATCAGTGCATATCAAAGCACATGGTCCATTGATGCCAAGTTTTACTAGAGACTGCCTGTATTTCAACAAGCAATATATTGTGAAGTATGGAAAGCAAGTAGGGTTTTTTAGCACATTCCAACGCATAACAAAATGGTACTAATCAGTTTAATTATGTTTTGTTATGGATTTCTGCCAGTGGGTTTCGGTCGTTTCAAGGGGCGGTGCCAGACCGCTTCTGGGGGGGGGGCAAACAACAGAACTTGAATTTTTGGGGGGTTGGGCAAAATGACCTTCTGGGTAGGCAAATAAGATCAAACATTTGAGATTGTTTAACCCATTTTGGCCCCAAATCGCTGCTATTTGCCCAAAAGCTTCTTTTTCCTTCGATTGGGAGGGGCAAACGGGGGTAAAGAAAATTTTTTTGGGCCATGGCCCATGCCCCCTGGAAAGTGCCTCTGTCCGTTCTGAATACATTATTATGCTAGCTGATGGTTTTTAAAAGAAAGAAGAACACTTAACATAAATGGGCGATATTTCTAACAAAAACTCCCTATGCAGGAATGCAATGATTTGAAGAATCATGGGTAAATATGACTTCAATTTTTGTTTTGATATTAAATATATGTAATGTAATCAAAGACTTTAAATTTCAAGAAGAAATTTGAAAAAAAAAAATGAATGACGTATAGCAATAATTATACTCAAAACCAAAAGATATCAAAAATGGCGCCATTTTGAATTTTGGCGCCAAACTGGGACTGATTAATCAAACGGTATTTGGAAATGTTATGTTAATGTTATCCAAGACTGAATATTAAGTGAATAACCATTGAAATATAAATCTTTAAACGGCATAAACTTGGGCATATTAGTCAAAATAAGCTCAGAATATTGAAAAAATGGCGGCCATTTTGAAATGCGGGCTACCCCCCCTTGCACATCGAAAAAAAAAAATTAGCTAATACTTTTTGATTTCCCCATACCTAGTATACAAGAGATCTAAAAAGGTTAACCGAATATAGCAAAAAATCATGCAACCTCTCAGCTTTGCAACAAAACGTCCTAGACTACATGCTGAGCTTGCATATTCCTGGTTGGAAAACCTACAAACCATGGATTTATATCCTAACGTCCTTTTCGGAAAAAATAAATACCTGACGATCACCGCAACCAAGGGAAGCAAGGGATTCTCTTGTAGATCTAGGTGAAATTTCCCCCTAAAACAAGGGTATGGTCGCCTCCGTGAGATTGAAAAGTTGCAATAAAATGAGTAGTAAGTGAAGGAACGTTAGGGAATTATACAGCCCTTTTAGTTGTCTCAATGTAGGGTCAGCTTCGACGGACCCAAAGATATTTTAGTCGCGACTGATGTTAGCACAACGTGGGCATTCCATATAAAATGCTATAGACAAAATGGACTAAACGTATTCAGATTTAGCATATTTCAACCATTTCAATATTAATGTAATGGCTTCAAAGTTGGAGGACCAGGGTTCTTACCATTATACGTAAGTTTAAGGACATCATTCAATCACTCAAATATCCTAACTCATGGTCGTTAAGTGGTAAAAAAAACATGATAAATGAAGCCACAGTTAAACACAGGAGCTGTCCTTTGGTTTAATTGTTATTTGTTGAGAATATATCTTCCAATGAGAAAAATGTCAAAAAAAATTATACTTAAATGTAGATTAGTCAGATCTTAACGTTTTAATAAATACTTGAGCAAAAAAGTTTAATTAAATGAAACTCTTTCATCGTTTCAGCAAACAACAAGATCTATCAATATGAGTAGAAAGAGATAGTTAAATTTATCTTTGAGTAAAAAGGATCTATAAAATATTAGGTATGGCCAAGACGAATCGCTGGATTTTGTCACCAGCAAAACGTTGAAATCATAGCCTATAAAAAACCATGGTACGGGTATCGTATCCAAACTTGCCTCTGAGAATCCCACACCCAACGATTGCAAGTGCAGTGCTAAGGTTCGTCGTTGTTATTTGAAAAAGACGGGACGTTGCACGTTTGCAGACGAGTCCCCGTTTGGCGAATCGTCTGGCCTTCTGTACTTCCGGTTCTTCTTAGCGTATTCCACAAGTCATTGGTAATGGGCTTTGTGGTGTGTCAGGATTTATTCAGGAGTAAAGCTGATCGGGGCCGCGGGTATCCAGCTACGGATCGACCCTCCTAATATGGCCCGCATTTTTTTTTTTTTAAAGCTGGGGGGCGGATTGGGAACAGTCAGGGGGTTTTCGGTCCTAACTCTTATTTCGACACTGGCTTCGAATATAAGTACATGTACAGTTTGGAATCTTCTGGAAACTGGACGACGGCTTAACGTCCGCTTAACGTCCCCTACGAAGGACGGGATGCTTCCAGGATTCATTTGCCCAATTCAAAGGAACCGGGGGAGAGAGCGGTTTCTGTATTTAATCAATAAGTGGCATATAGATAAAACACTAGAATGTGAGAAACCCGACTAAATCACAACAGTGACCCCCCGTCGGGTTGCCAAACCCGTGATTTTTGGTAGATTTGCGTCACAGGCAAGAACCCTAACCACAGACCACGCTCTCCCACTTCCTAGTATTCAAGAAAATTTGCTCGTTGATTGCGAGGAAAATTTTCGCGGGGGTTGTTTTTTCCCATATAGGACGATGAGGGGGAATCATTCAAGTCGATAATGCTTGCACGTGGGTGCAATAACACTCTGGAACAAGTATCCCTTACAGCATCCGTTCTGCTGCTTCAATTGGTCAATTCAAATCAAATGCTCAAAATCCTTAGTGTTCAAGTGACTTTCCCATTGCTCTTTTGGTTTGTTTATTGTGGGGTTGTGTGTAAGGCTTGTGGTGTGTTATCTCAGCGCTTTTAGAAACCTTTTTTTTGATTTCAAAGTATTTATCATTTTCCAAACATAAGAGGCCATACAATTACAAAAAACACAAAATACACTCTCAACCACCGCACACACACCCACCAAAAACTGACCCCACAACGAGCACCACACAATATAAGACCGAGGACATTTATAAATATACAAGTTACAATTAACATTTAAAGATGAAATTCGTGATGGTATGATCGTTAAACAAACCAACGGAAAAACACAGAAACCTCGGATAATTGTGGTTTTGCAATGAATGAGTGATGACGGTAAATGATTAAATTGGCACATTGCATTTAATCTGCGGGGAAAGCTATATTCACAAAATTGCACCTTTAATCCATTTCTAACAAGTACGCAAAAATATCTATTACATATAAGTCAATCAAGTGTGAACATATTCAATTTAGACCGTATACCAACTACAAGTACCTCTTATGAACTTTTGACAAAGGATTCAAACAGATCAAATATAATTACTAAAGAAAAAATACATCTGTCCTCATACGCCCGAGTCGCCGCCATCATGGTTGGGACTGGATAGGCCTACATGACATTGGACAGTCGACATGTGACCAGTGACGCTCATTAAGCAAAAAAAGACACTTGCATGTGAACTCCATAACCCAAACTTGGTTTTAACCTCGTGTCTACAGAGGGGGGGGTGTTGTTACCCACCCCCCTTCAGGTTTTTTCCCCGGCTTGATTTTTAAAAACCCCCTTTGTTGGTGCACAAATATTTAATGTAATTGTCATGACATGTTTCCGCTACTTTAATCCAAAAACAAACATCCACCGGGGTATAGGTAAGTATACAGGGTGATTCCCAGAAGAGTATTTCGATAGGGGGTGGTAACCACCCCCTCCGGAAGAGAAGTACCAACAGCCTAACACAACACAGGAACATCACATGACATGCTTGACTTTGGGTTACCAATGTAGATATGGTCCCCATCTTGCCATGATACCAAAAGTACCCAAACATGCCTAGCAAGTACGTCACAATGACGTCTATAAAGTTCGCATGTCAGCAAAACTGACATTTCCATAGTGACACACATCAGTGGAAAATTAAACATTTTTGCCAAAAAAAGCTGTTAGGAGGAAAAACGATTTTCATGCGGTTTTTACTCTACTTGATGGGGAAATGACTGATTTATATACTGACATTCATTTTAGAGCTACATTAGGGTGTTGAGTCGCTAAAATGTGCGAAAATATCAAAATTTCCACCTATATTCAGTATTTCGTACTTTCCTCAACATCTGACGTCATAAGGGGATGTTAGTACTTATTTGGTAACCAATGGAAAGAAGAAACTCTAAGGTCTCCTTTGGTACCAAATTTTACAGGAATCGGGTTGTTGGGTTGTTCAGTAACGAAAATCACAGGGGGTGATAACCATCCCCCCCCCCCTTCGGGGTTTGTTACAAAAAATGGCTCAGGTGAACGAGGGTTTAAAATGAACTTTAACTTTACACCTGAGGTCAATCACAATTTTCAGCCCACCCCCACCACCTGACCACGCATAACCCATAGACCTTGGTGTATGCAAACCTTTGACCTTGGATATGAACTTAGCATTACACACACTTGACTACACAAATTGAGGGATTACATAATCTATTACACCTCTGACTGAACTAGTTTAAAGGAGGTCAATTTTACATTACAAACCTATGTTACCACTCGCGCGACCTTTGACTTATATATGCCCTTGCCCGAATATGGTGACATTGGACCTTAATAGAGCTATACCCGTGACTTAATAGGGGACCTTTGACCTTAGAGATGACCTTTGACGTTAAAGGTGACCTGATGACGCATCATAAAGGGGGATGTCCAGGTTTTTTTGGAAAATACATCATGACAGAAATTTAGTTTAAATCCATCGAAATGTAGATATTACAGATTAAATAAACCCCATTTCACCGCAAAAGAGACAGACATCAGAAGTGGACACAGTGATACCCATGTGTCATCCTGCCTTAAGGCAAGCGACACAAAGATGTAAGAGAAAAAACTATAAATAATCCAAAACACAGACAATTTCTTATAATGAAGATCTAAATTGCCTTTACGGCCTGCACAATAACGCTCCAATTTATAGTATGGTACAAAAACTCTATCAAAGTAATTTCATTGAAGGAAAATTTGTTTCCCTACCAACATGCAACTAGAATGGCATCTTTTAGCAATGGAATAAAAGAGTTGAGTTACAACAAGATCGGATCAATCTCCTTGACCACATAATTTTCAAACGCCCCCAATTTCAGGAAGAAAATCATATTTTTCCGTAATATCCTTCCAAAATGATTATGACATTGACTCGAGTGAACCAAGTGTGCAATAACGTACCTCTCTGATCACCAAACAGACCACACATAATCATCCTAAGGCTACCCGTATCTAACCATAAATTTGTGGAAGGAATATATGAATACTATCGATTCATTGAAGCAACGCGTCTTAGAATCCAATGTGATTTGCGAAAGAAGGAAATATATTCTTTTACACTGCAAATCAGTTAGCCATATCCTGCTAAGTTAAATTACGAAACTGGAGAGCCTACTGCATTCTTAACAAATAGATCATAAAAAGCTTTTGACTTACAGGATACGAGGGCCACAAAATTCTCACAACCTTCCACCCATCTGCTTTCGGGCTCATTTATTACTTGGTATTTTGCCGCTCTATAAATGGTTATTATTATTATTTATTTCATTATTTATTATATTATAATGGCAAATCAAAGATGCTGGTCGAGATTAATTTAGTACGAAGCGTGACCTTTGTACTTGCACACACACAAAATAAATAGTACCGACAAGGCAGGACCGTTCTCTGGGATCATTTGCATAAGTGGTTCGGGCCCT
Organism: Ophioderma brevispina; assembly: GCA_023653785.1. Classification (NCBI taxonomy): domain Eukaryota; kingdom Metazoa; phylum Echinodermata; class Ophiuroidea; order Amphilepidida; family Ophiodermatidae; genus Ophioderma; species Ophioderma brevispina. Next base: position 58,032 of record JAMKCH010066414.1, read on the forward strand.
CGAGTTGTATTAAATGCAGACTGAAACAAACGGCGAAGGGCTCCGCTTCGCGCTGAGCGATTCGTGGAGGAAATTAGCACGTTATATTTATGGGAGAGGATTCGTGTAGTGGTGTGATTGTGAACGGTGTAATTTCGATAAGCGGGAAGTGATTCCTGCACATACTCCATGTACTATGGAAGGAACGAATAATATTTATGAAGACACATTACGGTTTTGCAAGGCGAGGGGATGGGGGGGGGGGGGGTGCGCATGGTGGTGGTGGTGGGGGGGGGGTGCGAATAGGCGCGTGATAAGGCCCAGGGGGAGATTTCTGAGGACCATTATTAATCCATGTGTAAAAGTTTGCATGGGAAATGAATATACGGGGGGTTTTGTTGCCTCGGAAAGGGCCGATCGTCTTGAACAAGGAATACTCAAGTATTGGTACTGATTTTTAACCATTCTGATCCGGAGAAAATTTGAAAGAAAATACTAATAATAATCTTAATAATATTAATTGACACAATAAGTTGATCACAAAAGGGAATGATGAGTGAGATCTGTTTTTATGAACCACCAGGGCATTGACCCCTACTGTGCCGGACCGTTCACTCTAAGCACCACATTGACACCAAAAAGGGACCATTTTGCCAGTTTTAAGAGTAACGACAACTTATGTCAGGTCTTCGTTTTTATTCGATATTCATGCCACCACAACCACAAAAAACAACACAAAACGCCCAACCACAAACAGAGAGGTGATACGCACCCTTTCCTTCGGTTCGTTTTGGTTTGATGTGTTTGTTTCTGGATTTGAAAGAACAAATCTCAAAATGACCAAATGGTCAGCTAGAACCTCCGATACTAAGATGACGAATTTAGTACTGAGATACGTATCTTTTTCTGTGACCTCATAGAGAGTACTCGGAAATGTGCTCACGAAGCATATCTTTATGTGATATTGGTTGGGGATTTGATAATATTATACTATGTGTAGGAAGAGATGGTCGTAGAATTCCTATGTATTTTAAAGCAATAACGTGATTTACGGATTAGATTATTGTGACATGGCGCGTAACGCCTAACCCCGTAAGAGAAAGATTGCCGGAAAAAAAGAATAAACCCATTCAAAGTCAAGGCGTTTCGATTGCTGTCAGAGTCAGTAATAAAAGGAAAACAAGCCAAGAAAAGGCACTACAGTGATTCCTCCGAGAGGCCAAAACATTTATATTGGCAGGAACATCCTAAAAGGAAGGATAAGTCTGTCAAATTCTCTGAAATTCTCATAGGTATTTTTCACAACGTAAAACTCGAAAGAAACGGGCAGTGCTTAAAGTATGAATCAATCTTCAGTTTACGTGTTGTTGGGCCGGGTAGTTTAAAATGACACAGATATAATTTTGTCCTTATTACGGGATTTTGGTTTTATGAGTGTAAGGGTTATGTTAGTTTACTTATAATTGAATACATATGAAATTTGTAAGAATATTTCCACCCCCGTTTAATCAACATTTTCTCTACGCGGGGTATTCTATTATCGTCAATGAAATCCCGAGGGTAGGTGTATCTCTTTTAGTGGCTGGGGAGCTGCTTCGATTCCACGTTAAGGAGGAGCAAAAAGTATGGTAGCTTACTCCAACTAGAGTTTAAAAATAGCAACGACACCGATAACATTAACAGTTTGTCGCAGGCAGAAATAATCACAGACAGTTTATTAACGACTTAAACGGTAACCAGTTGTATTCAAGTAGACCGAATAGATTGCGATAAATCAGAGGCAATGTTAATTGGCAGTAGACAAAGACGCGCATTCTAAGCTAAACCCAATTTGGGACAGAGTCAGAACTCTTGGTACCCTTACACCAAATCAAGGACCTTTATGCTTCATCTTTCCTGTAAGACGTCATGGAATTAGCCTAGCATGATGAAATTTCTATAAAAGGATTACAAGTAATACAAGGCTTGTACTTTTTCAGCTTTTAATCTGTAAAAAGAGTCTTACTCTAGTCTAACTCACGAATATCTTTACACAAGGACAACACCATTCTTTATACTTATTGATTCGGCAGATATGATGACTTTAAAACTTATGACGAAAGTGTACTTGACCAAAGGATTTAGCTAAAAGAAAAAGAGTGAATTTAGGACTCTGAGTAACGATATAAAGACACGCAAAAAATGTTAAGCCCCCTTAAAACAGCCCGTAGATATTACAGATATCAAATACCCATTTTCACCGCAACAGAAGACCAGACATCAGCAAGTTGAACACAGTGATACCCATGTGTCATCCTGCCTTAAGGCAAGCGACACAGAAAAATGTAAAGAGACAAAACGATAAATAATCCAAAACACAGGACCATTTATCTAATGAAGATCTAAACTTGCCTTTTCGGCCTGCACAATAACGGTCCAATTTATAGATGGTGCAAAAACTCTATACAACAGTAAATCATTGAAGAAATTTGTTCCTACAAATGCCAACTAAAAATTGCATCTTGTAGGCAAGTATAAAAGCTGATTTACTAACATCCGTTATCAATTCCTCCTGGTACCATACATTTTTCAAACGCCCCCATGCAGGAAGAAAATCATATTTTTCGGTTAATATCCTTCCAAAATTGATTTATACATTGCACTATGTGAACAAGTGACAATAAAGTACCTCTCTGATCCAAAAGACCACACCTATCCTACCTAAGGCCTACCCGATATAACCATAAATTTGTGGGAAGGATATCATGAATAATACGATATTGCAGCCAACGCGTCTTCGAATCCAATGTAATTTGGAAAGGAAGTAAATATATTCTTTTGCACTGCAAATCATTTAGGCCATAACCTGCTTAAGTTAAACTTCCTACTGGAGCGCACACTCTTCTTAACAAAATATATTCATAAAAAGTACTTGACCTACAGGACTCGAGGACCACAAAATTACCACCAAACTTCAACCCATCTGCTTATCGGGCTAATTTATTAACCTTGGGATTTGCGCCTCTATAAATGTTTATTATTATTATTATTATCATATATTAATTATTATTATGCCATCAAAGAGCTGGCTCGAGATTAAGTATTCACGAAGCGTGACCTTTGTACTATGCACACACACAAAATAAATCGTACCTGACAATGCAGACCGTTCTACTGTGCCTCATTTGCATAAGTGGTTCGGGCCAATCAAGTTGTATTAAATGCAGGACTGAAAAAGACGGCGAGGCTCCGCGGTTCGGCTGTGAGCGATTCGTGGAAGTTAGCAAGGTAATATTAGGGTAGAGGATTCGTGTAGTGGTGTTGACTTGTGAACGGTAGAAATTCGTAAGGGGAGTGATTCATGCACATAACAACTGGAATGGAAGGTACGAAATCATATTTATGAGACCATGACGGTTGCAAGGCAATGGGGAGGGGGGGGGGGGGGTGCGCATGGTGGTGTGGGGACGGGGGGGGGGGCGTGCGATAGGGCGCAGGGCTAAGGCCCGGGGGGATAGATTTCTGAGACCATTGTTTATATCCCATGTGTAAAAGTTGCATGGGCAATGATTATTACGGGGGGTTCCTAGGAAAGGGCCGAGCGTCTTGAACAAGACTACTCAATATTTTGTACTATTTATAACCATATATGATCCTAGGATAAAATTGAAAGGGAAAAACAATATAATATTAATAATTACTAATTTGACACAATAATTTGATCAAATCAGAATGATGAGATCTGTTTTAGAAACACCAGGGCCATGCCCCTACTTTGCCACCGTCCGCAATCACCGAAAAACCAAAAATGGACCCATTTTGCCGTAACGACACTTAGGTCAGGTTTGTTTTATCGATATTCAGCCATCAAAAACACAAAAACAAACAAACAAACACCAAAACACAAAACACGCGAGGTGATAAGCATCCCTTTTCCTTCGGTTCGTTTGGTTTGTTTGTTGTTTCTGGATTTGAAAGAACAAATCTCAAAATGACCAATTGTCAGCTAGAACCTTCCGATAATAAGAATGACGAATTTCCTACGAGATCAAGTATCTTTTTCTGTGACCTCATAGAGAGTACTCGGAATGTGCTCACGAAGCATTCTTATCTTGATGGATAATTGGTTGGTGATTGTGAATAATATTACTAGTTGTAGAAGAGATGGTCGTAATCATCTCCTAATGTTATTTTTTAAAGCAACGTGATTGACGGATTAGATATTTTGACATGGCGCGTAACGCATAACCCCGTAAGAGACGATTGCACGGAAAAAGAATAACCCCATTCAAAGTCAAGTCGTTTAGATTGCTGTCAGATTCATTAAAAGAAAACCAGCAATTAAAGGCACTAACAGTGATTCCTCCGCAAGAAGGCAAACATTTAATATTTGCAGGAACATCCTAAAAGTGAAGGATAAGTCTGTCAAATTCTCCTGATTCCATAATTATTTTTCACAACGGTAAAATTGAAAGAAGGGCATGCTAAAGATATGACTCACGATTCCGTTTACGGTGTTGTGGCAGGGTCGTAAAAATGACTACAATACTAATTTTGTCCTTATTACGGTGCTTTTGGTTTTATAAGTTTAAGGGTTATGTTAGTTTACTTATACTTGAATAAATATTGTAAATTTTTTACCATAATATTTCCACCCGTTTAATAAAACATTTTCTCTACGCGGGGTATTCTATTATCGTCAATGAAATCCACGATAGTTGGTATCTCTTTTTATAATTGGCTGGTGGAGTGCTTCGATTCCCACGTCAGGAGGAGCAACACGTATTGGTATGCCTTACCTTCCACATTCAGTATTAAAATAATCCAACTACACTCATAACACCGATAAACATTACCAGTTTTGTCGTGCATGTGGCATAAAATCATCCAGACCAGTTTATTAACGCCTTACACAGGTACCTTTGTATTCAAGTATGACGAATATTGCGATAAATCAGAGGCAATGTCTTAATTGCAGTAGCAAAGACGCGCATTTCTAAGCTACACCATATTTTGGACCTGAGGTCAGAATTCTTGGTACCTCTTACATACCAAGGACCTTTATGCTTGCATCGGTTTCAATGTAGACTGCACGGAAATTATCCTAGCATGAAATTTTCTATAAAAGGATCAAAGGCCTACAAGGATTGTACAGCTTTATCCGTAAAAGGCTTTACTCTAGTCGAACTCACGAATATCTTACCTAACACCAAGGACACACCATTCTTATACTTATGATTCGGCAGATATGCTGACTTTAAATTATGACGAAAGTAGTCTTGACCAAAGCGATTTATAGCTAAAAGAAAAGAGTGAATTTCGGCTCTTTTAACGATATAAATACAACGCAAAAAAGTTAAGAAGCCCCCTCTATAAACAACCGCCCCTTCTTTCTTATATATAGACGTTTTTTGTCAAAGTCATGACTAGTATACAAAATTGACTTGCTATGAGGGTCATGGTTGAAACGTATAGGCTCCAAGTGATCTCGAAACATACTATGCCCGAGGCGTAAGCCGATGGGCATAGTATATAGTTTCATGCCATGCTCCGATAAAAGCGTCAATATTTGTTTTTATATACCGAATATATAGATTCTTGGCATCTGGAGGGGGATTTTGGGCCCAAAGGTCCCTCGCTTTATCATGCTGAAAGATTGGGCCTTAGCCAGTCTAAAATGGCAAAGGTCCGCCTTTATCATGTTTGTCGTTTTGTCTAAAAGCTGTTGTTTTTTAAAAGGGGTGGTGCTGAATATGAATTATAAATTAACCACTGGTCTACTACTTGACTGCTTACTACTGCTATTTGTCCTTGGCGCCGTCTGATTTCCCCCCCCCCCCTTGATATTTTGGAGACGACGAAAAAAAAAATCAATTTGCGGCAAACGGCGAGTGCATTAAATGACTGGGGCAATTGCAGTGGGGTGGTGAAAGTAAAATATCACCCAAATTAATTTTTACGTAACTCTTAAAACATTCAACGAACCTCGAGTCGCGTTGATGCGTTCGTTCCCCCTGCAGTTTTTGGAACGCATTATAGTGATGTTTCAGGCCTAACATTGCTCACAATAAAACATGATGACAAAGCCCCTGCAAGAATGGTACGGGGGGTCACATATCAGATGAATCGAGTATAATCGCCATTTGCTTCAATTAACCGGTGACTTTGAATGTTATCGACTTTTCAGCGCCGTGATTTGGATACAAAGGAAACAAGACTCTTTGCCTCTCCTTGTAAAATGCGCAACATGAAAGGCCTGAGTGATTTTCCATAGGTCTTCCCAACCGGTGAATTAGTCCCACATAGTTTCTTTTTCTGCCTCCTCTTCCACCTAATCGACGCTGTCCAAACTTTTTCCCCTCTGGTGAAAAGAAATGGGTTGAATTCTACTATCTTTCTCTCAAATTGCACTTGGATCGGTTGTAGAACCTTTTACCAAGAAAGTTCCACTGGGACCCCCCCCCCCCCCCCCACCGCAAACCACTTTGCCGTTGGAAGTTTATACCACAACTCTGGTCACTATTTCGGTACATCAACACGAACCGCATAATAGGAAAGTGGAAAAATAGAAAGCGATTGTACTATTCAAAAATGGG